>WAAF01010203.1:0-20424 GCA_013400475.1 Tricholaema leucomelas | reverse complement strand
TCTCCAAAATCCAGAAAAGCAACACTTTACACCCTCTGGCTTAGTTTAGTTCCTGTTAGCACAGACTGATCACTTGGTCCCATTTACTAGCGCTTGGAAAACTGAAATGGATTCCCTCAACATCATGGTATTCCCCACATCACTCACTGCTTTTTCATTATCTAATTGAACAAGGGAACACAGTCTCAAACAGCGCCAGGCAAGAAGTTCTACACGGAGAGAGTGATTGGCATTGGAATGGGCTGCCCAGAGAGGTGGTGGAGTCACCATCCCTGAAGGTGTTTAAGAGGAGGCTGGATGAGGCACTTAGTGACATAGTTTAGTTAATTAGAAGGGTCAGGTGATAGGTTGGACTCAATGATCCTGGAGGTCTTTTCCAACCTGGTTAATTCTGTGATTATGTGATCCTACATCCTGAAGAGCTTACATTAGTTTGCATATTCTCTGGAAAATCTCATATAATCAGAATCATAGTCTCAGTAATTCCTTTCCCTAAAGTTTGAGTTTTGCTGTGATTTAACATGTCTTAACATTCTGAATTGTCACTGTTTGATTCTTAAGAGATCTCCAGCCACCAAACAACTACGGATTATCATTTAATCTATTAAAAGACCCAACCCAAACCAAAACACTCAAACAAAGCAATTAACACTATATAGGTACTGTCTGTCATGTTTGGTTTGGAGTGAGATTTTAGGTGTTTTTAGCTACTAAGGAACCCTAAAAGCATTTATCATTGCATACCAACCAACCCGTCACTTCCCTCTCAGCACATTCATGTAGAAGAGGTCTTGGTGGGTGCAGTGAGGCACTTAGAAAATTAGAAGTTATTCTTTATTAAGAAAAAGCCATATCTTCTGAGACTCTCAATAAGTCTGCAAGGATCAGGCTACAGAGAATAAAAAGGAATCTTTTCCTAACAGCTCTTTTTTGCAAGCAGCAGAGGCATTCAACAGCAGCATTTCCAAAAATAGTTCAGAACTGCAAAGAAAAGATCTTTCAGGAGATTGGTAATTGGATGCAAAACATCAGATCATGAATGATTCAAACATAATTCAGTTCAGCACTGACCTTTAGTTGTTGCCACTAGAATGCCTAAGAAAATAAACTGATGATCTCATTCTGGTCTTTAGCAAGAAGGTATCAATTTCATGAAACCACAGACACATTTAGAATTAATTGTCACTTCTCTTGTCAATCACCACGAGGAGTTCATGGATTATGCAATGCTTCAGTCTACTCAAAGGCACTGTCTAGACTCATTAAAAAGGTATCTTTTTCTACCTTAAAACAACTATTACATCCAGACTATCCTTAAGATACAAAGACGGCGTGGGCGGATACTTCAGTATTTCTCTTAAAGCAGAGACAGAGTCTCTTCACCATTCACTCTTCTACCAGTTGTGTTGTGGGATAGTTTTTTTGTCTTGTGCAGTTTGTTTAAGAAGCCAAGGCAAAGCAAAGGAAGTAATATGGTGAATGTATGCCACCACTCTTGCCTCCAGCCATAGAAAAAATCATTGAGATAAGTCAGAAAGAACAACTCCACTGTTCATGCACCTTTTATACCCCAGAACTCATTTTACGAGTAAGACACTAAGCCATTCATTTGGGACATGGTGAATTTCCATTTACCTCGCTTCTACTCTCATTCAAAACAGAACAATCTGCAGCATCATCTTCTGCTCAGGAGCTTTAGGGGATAAACCTGCTTAGAAGGATTCTTGGAGTCATGTTTTACTTCTGACATTTAACATCTTCCAATTTCTTGGTGGACCTAGAATGGAGATGGAAAACAAGCAGGGCTCTGAAGACTGAGAAATATAAGTCAAGAATTAAACATGAGCATAGGTTGCACAGAACTTCTGTTATCCTGTAGAACATACCACTTCTACCATTATGGACTGATGCAACAGAAAAACTCACGTGACTTGATCCAGAGCACATGGAAATGGAGCAACAGCATAGAAAGGACATCATATGGAAGAATTTACCTTTGCTGTTACGATGAGAGTCTGCAGTTGAAATGACTGAAAAGAGGCAGGAAAGGAGAGAGAGCGCCAAAAGTCTCTACCTCTCTGGAGAAGTCCATTAAGTACCACTGATGCCTGCAGAATCACCAAATATATCTGGTTGGAAGAGACCTTGAAGATCATCCGGTCCAATCTTTGACCCAGTGTTCAAGAGTCAACACTGAACCATATGTCTAAGCACCAGGTCCACACAATGCTTGAACGCCCCCAGGGATGGTGACTCCACCACTGCCCCGTGCAGACCATTCCAATGTTAGAGAAACCTTTCAGTAAGGAAATATTTCCTAATATTCAGCAGGACCCTCCCCTGACACAGCTTGTGTCCATTTCCTTTGGTCTTGTCACTTGCCACCAAGGAGAAGAATCTGGCCCACTCCTCAATCCAACCTCCCTTCAGGTATTTGTAGAGAGCAATGAGGTCTCTCCTCAGCCTCCTCTTCTCTAGACTGAACAACCTCAAATGCTCCATGTAGGCCATGCACTCTAGGTGATACATGAGCTTCACTGCCCTTTTCTGGGTACTATCCAGCACCTTAATGTCCTTCCTATAGTGAGGGGTCCTGAACTAAACACAATACTCAAGGTGTGGCCTCACCAGCACTTAGCACAGACAAAAGATCACCTCCCTGCCCCTACTTGCCACAGTGCTTCCAATACAAACCAAAACCAGGATGCCTCTGGCTTTCCTGGCCACCTGTGCACACAATCATGGAATCACACAGAATCACAGAATGTCAGGGGCTGGAAGGGACCTCGAAAACTCATCCAGTCCAACCCCCCTGCCAGAGCAGGATCACCTAGACCAGATCACACAGGAATGCATCCAGGGAGGGCTTAAATATTTCCAGAGAGGGAGACTCTACAACTGCCCTGGGCAACCTGTTCCAGTGTTTTGTCACTCTCACAGTGAAAAAAATCCACCTCATGTTTCCATGGAACTTCCTATACCTCAACTTCCACCCATTGCCCCTTGTCGTGTCATTGGGCATCACTGAGCAGAGCCTGGCTCCACACTCTTGGCACTCACCCTTTACATCTTTATCAACATTGATGAGGTTACCTCTTAGTCTCCTCTTCTTTAAGCTAAAATGTCCCAGCTCCCTCAGGCTGTCCTCGTAACAGAAATGTCCCATTCCAAAGCCCACAGGTCCCTCTCCAAGTGGCAGCTTTCCAACCACACATCCCCAAATCTGTAGCTTATCATGGGGTTGTTGTGACCCAAGTGCTGGACCTGGCACTTGGCCTTGTTGAACTTCAGTTAACCTTGGTCCACTTGTCTAACCTATCAGGCCCTGCTGCAAAGCCTCCCTAACCACTAGCAGACTGACACAGCCACCCACCTTGGTATCATCTGCAAACTTACTGAGGGTGCACCCAATCCCCTCAAAAAACAAACAGTGCAAGCAGTGAATCAATCCCAGTGTAAACAGCAACGGTTAAGGTGCATAATATTTGTTTATACACTTCCTCAGTGACTGCACACTATTCCTCCTAAATATTTATTAAGTTTCTAAAGGCTACCCTCCTCAGTTTACCATGCTGCTGATGAGCTCATTTTAGGATGGATACTGATACAGCCTCCTCTCCCTGTCACCCAGAGGTGCTGATATTTCTAGATAAGTGCTGCATGCAAATTTACTCTGAAAGTGCTTATTAAGTGCCAGCTCCAACAGTAAACAAGAGGCCTCATTCTCCAGATAAAATGCACTCTGACCACTGCACCTTTAATTACCATTCCTAAAATTAAATCCAACACACCTTTCATCTGATTTTGTACATATTATCAAATTACCAGAGTTAAGGATTCATTGCAAATATCGCTTATCTAAATATTTATTAAGTGCAGTATTATTATTTGCTATGACCAGGATAAACATCTCCAGTTGAGAACACCTCACAGAAACTAAGCCACAAATGCAAGGTTTGCAGAGCTCAGAATCTACAAAAATTAAAGCTTTGTAAAGATTCTGGGTTGTATTCTAAGGCTAAGCAATTGCTGACTATAAAGCCAGTTCTAAGTTACTGCAAAGAATTAAGCACAGTCTATCTTTCATTCAGAATTAAAACTTGCTTTGTGAAAATAAATAAAAGCAACAGCCTGAAAGATTTGGGGCTGTTCAGAGGAAGAGAAAGCTCCAGGGAGACCTTATAGATACATTTCAGTATCTGAAGGGGATCTACATGAAGCCTGGGGAAAAACTGTTTAGAAGGGCTTGTAGCAATAGGATGAGGGGCAATGGTTTGAAACTGGAACAGGGCAGTTTTAGGTTGGACATAAGGAGGAAGTTCTTTACTATGAGAGTGGTAAAATACTGGCACAGGTTGATCAGAGATGTGGTTGAGGCCCTGTCCCTGGAGACATTCAAGATCAGACTTGATATGGTCCTGGGCAGCCTGAAGTAGCTGGAGGTGTCCCTGATTACTGCAGGGGCATTGGACAAGATGACCTTTGAGAGTCCCTGTCAACCCGATGCAATGTTTGTCTGATTAGTCACAGAGGGCTTTTGTTCTTCACCTTCATACCTCAGCAAAAAGCAGCTGAACACTTCTAAATGCTCTGATGTTCCAGTTCTGGCTTCAGGAGTTACAACTACCTACACCCATTTATCTTCAAACCAGCTACACAGCCAAAGGAAGGAGTCTGTCTAATTACAAGTTCAGGTTTACTCATTAGTATCATCCACATAGCTTCTATGTCTGCTTTTAATGATCAGAAGAAAATATCACTTTACTTCAAAGATGTATCATGTAATTATCTGCATTTCTGGATTCTGTCTATAGGCTAATTATTTGTTTGGTGCTCTGAGGAATTAGGTTTTTTGTTACTACTATTCAGTTTCTTTGTATTAACAAATATTTTCAACCCTCTGACAGGGAACTTCTTTTTATCCTTCTGGGTTTGGGCTGCTGGGGTGAGGTTGATTTTTTTTTTTTGGAGGGGAGGGTTGGGGAGGTTGTGTATTTACTTTTTTTTTCCAAAAAAAGTACATGGAAGTAGCTAATTTGGGGAGGTTTTGTTGCTTCTGTATACATAAACAACAATTTTGAACCATTCTCATCTAAAAAGGCACCACATAACGAATGGTGATTGAAAGGCTGAAGAACAGATGTTCTAACTATTCGTTTCTGATAGTATGGCACTTTTTAAGCTTGCCTTTTTTATTTCAGCTGTGACTTCCTTTGAAATTAGGCTTCATTTCATTAAAGCTTTAAAGTTTCCTTAAAATCAACAGCGTTCTCATTACTACTGAAACAGATCACACAGGATGCAGTATTTCCCCTTTTCCCATCACTCACAATTACCAGTAGTCCTTAAACAAACCTTCTTCATCCATTCAGAAGGGTCTTCATACTTCTGGGGCATTTTCACTTCAGGGCTCTTACAGACCACGGGCACATTTTCCACTGCTCCTAACTCCAAGATGTCTGTGTGCATTCCAAATCCCCACAATATTTAATGCTTTGTGCAGCAGTTCCGTTTACTTTCAATGTTTGGCTTCCACATTTCTAGTTATTTTCAATTTCTTTAGTATGGAGAGTCTTGCCAGCTGACACATCCCTGCATGCACGTGTGCAACCTATGTTAAGAGCTGTGGAATTCAGTAAGTTTAAAATGAAAAGAAAACAAACCCCCAAATGCTCTGTCACTCATCTCTTCACCAGAAAGTTTCAGTGTTTGTTTTCCTTCACAAAAAAAAGGCAGAACTTAGGTCTGGAACTCTCTTGAACTGCAGAAGAGCAAATAAATCTCAAACTTCCCTACACCTACAGATGTTCCAAGGCAAATCATAGTTCTGATCCTCACTCTTATCAGTAAGTACAGGATCAACGCTTCTATAGATGTTTTTATTTCCATTTGCTTATTATGCAAGTTTGTATGTGTAAGGGGGAGGCAGAACTTCTGTATTCCTAGTACAGGGCTAAAAATGGCTTTAAAAATTTTACAGTCAATCAAGAATACAGAAAGAAGTTAAGATTGACTTTTAAACACCCTTTCACCCTTCAGTCAATATGAATGTATAAGAATTTTTACCACACGTGTATAATTTAGCAAGAACAGGTTATATTTTCTAGCCTTTGGGAAAAAAATAGCATTAAACCCTCCCACCCACCCCCCCCAAGATTGGAAAATACTCCAGCAAATTACTATCTTGCTATGCCCAGTTCAGAGCACCCCCAAATTCAGCCATGCCTGAAGAAGATTTACTTGCACTGGAGACACTACAGTTCATGAGAATTTATGGAGCAGAAACTCACGTCTAATGGACCAGTGTTAAGCTTCAGCTGCTTCAGAATGGATAAGTGCTGCAGTCTGCCATTCTTGTTAGTATTGTCCTGAAGGTGAGAGGCTGGAATACACCAACCTTTCAGACTTCCAAATTCTTATGTAAAATATAAGTTTTTTGCTAGGAGTCAAATGAAAAAAGCATTGCTCAGCCCAAGAGACTCCTCAAGCATATCATGTTACTTCCCACAGTTTCCTTTAAAGTCCATTTCGAGATTCATGCATCATTTATACTCACATCAACTCACTTGACCTCACTTGTGAATACAGAGAGGTGAAGGCACTATAAGAAAGCCACTGTAAAAGCTGTGGGATTATGTATATTGATAGACACATTTTCCAACAAGATGTCCATAAAGTCCTTTTACTGGCAGGAACCCAGGACATTCCCATCACTTCTACATTATATATGCACATTCTGCAGTTTATACAAGAACAGCAGGAAGAAGAAGAAAAGAGTAAGGAAGGGGCAGAAAATCTTTGTATCATTTCTGCAAAAGTGGCAGGAAATGCTTGGACCATATAGCTCCTTGCAAAAAGATAATTCAGAACTGTCTGTATGTGATAGTAATTAATGGTGTGAGATAGGATGTTTCAAAATTTATATTGTTTATTAATTTTTATATTCAGGAATCTCACTACTGACCACAATTTTAATAATAGGTTCTTTGCAACGGTCATGAGAACAGAGTCCAGAACATTTGAGAAATAAGTAGCAATAATATAACAAACATCAAACCATTAGAACTGGAAAGAGGTTCTTGCAGGTGATTGCAAGAACTAACCCTAACCACTTGCCCACTAGAGGGACTCAATAAGCTTCTTTCTGCTTAAGGCAGAAGGCACTTGCATTCACTTACAAGAGGCCTTAAGTATTTACTCACAAAAATTATATCTACAGATTCCCTAACTACAGTTTCGAGACAGTACCCAAACATTCACATTCAGTTCTGTTGGTGTCTTGTCAGCCCTTGAGGCTTCTAGCTCTTCCCAGGCTCTTAACAGGGGTGCTGGGAGAGAGGCAGACAATCTCTGATCTGATACTGGTTTGTTTTTGATGATCCATGTCCCTTCCAGGACTTCTAGTCTTGGCAGAAGATTTGAAGGTGTGTAGTCTTCACATGATGTCGCATTGGCTAAGTGAGTCTATCATGTGAGGTACCTAATGCCTTTTCCTGGCAAACTTGAGGCAAGGCCAGTTCACAGGTAAACCCAAAGCATCCAGGCTTGTTATTATGTAGCAGAGCTAGTCTATAGCTTAGCAGAGCATGGCTGGATTCAATGCCAGTGAGGCAGAAGCTCATTAAGGCAGAGCAACAGTAAGAGCAACGGCAGAACACATTAAGGCAAAGCATATTAACTTTACCTGCTCATCTCTTTTTATCTATGCATCCCAGGACTAATGACCCTTTGGCCATGAATCAGCCAATCAGAACAGCAGTTTGCCAACTAAACCATATTAGGTAAAGTCAAGGCTCCCTTTTGTCTTTTTAGGACAGAAAACAAACAAGTATATAAACACATGCAGGGGACTCTGTAAACAAGTTTAGGAGAAGGACACTGGAAAGCACCGGGGCCTTTTCTATTTCTTTCCCACAGTTGCTTCCCCCAACATCAGATAAGAGAAAGAGCAGAGAAACATTTCTGGGCAAGCCAGGACATGTTTAGGCCTATTTTGGCCTTCCACGACACTGTAATAGCTCTATATAGTACATGATGCAAGGCAACGAGGGACGTGTTTGCAGACGACATCAAGCTAGGAGCAGGTGTTGATATGTTGGAGGGTAGGAGAGCTCTGCAGAGGGACCTTGAAAGCCTGGATGTGTAGTCAGAGGCCAGTGGGGTGAGATTTAACAAGGCCAAGTGCAGGGTTCTACACTCTAGCCACAACAACCTCAAGCAGTGCTACGGGCTGGGGACAGAGTGGCTGGAGAGCAGACAGGAAGAAACGGACATGAGGGTACTGGTAGATAGTAGCTGAACATGAGCCAGCAGTGTGCCCAGATGGCCAGGAGAGCCAATTCCATCCTGGCCTGGTTGAGGAGCAGCATGGCCAGTTGGACAGGGGAGGTTATTCTTCCCCTGTACTCAGCACTGGTCAGGCCACACCTTCAGTACAGTGTCCAGTTCTGGGCTCCTTAATTCAAGAGAGATGTTGAGGTATTGGAACGTGTCCAGATGAGGGCAATGAAATTGGTGAAGGACCTGGAACACAAGCACTATGAGGAGAGGCTGAGGGAGATAGGGTTGTTTAGCCTGGAGAAGAGGAAGCTCGGGGGTGACCTCCTTACTGTCTACAACTACCTGAAGGGAAGTCGTAGCCAGGTGGGGGTTGGTCTCTTTTCCCAGGCAACCAGCAACAAGCAATCAGCAACAAGAGGACACAGTCTCAAGTTGTGCTGGAGGATGTGTAGGCTTGATATTAGGAGGAAGTTCTTCAGAAAGAGAGTGATTGGCGTTGAAATGGTCTGCCCAGGGAGGTTGTGGAGTAATCATCCCTGGAAGTGTTCAAGAAAAGACTGGATGAGGCACTTAGTGCCATGGTCTAGTTGATTGGACAGGGCTGAGTGATAGGTTGGACTGGATGATCTTGGAGGTCTCTTCCAACCTGCTTAACTCTATGATTCTATGATTCTCTGTGCACTACGTGCCCCAGCTTGATTTTTGTCTCATTGACTTAACTTGTAGAGTAATGAAACTGAAAAATCATTAATATACTGACAGCCACAAGAGTGATGCAGTTACAACCAGACCATCTCATTTTGCAAAGCTGTAAATTGCGAAGTGCTTTCTATATTTGAGTTTTATCTTCTCTACACTGTAACATATAGAATGTAGCTGCTTTGTCCTCTGTTGTCAGTGGTAGCTTTACCCTTCTTCCTAATCAATCTGAACATTATTCCTAGCCTGCCTGAACCAGCTTAAAGCAATGCTGCTAGTCAGCAACTCTCTTTAAATCACTTGCAGATTTATGTTCATTCATCCTGTCCTTTTCTAAATAAAATTCATGGGATTATATCTTTCTAACAGCACGAGGTTTCTATCATTTTCAGTGCTTAAGAGCAATATCTTACAGCTGCAGCATCCTCTACCTTGTCCATCTCCCCCTTTGCCTTTAGAAAGAGTCCTCTCTGCACTTAAAATGGATACCATTACTCTCTAGAGGTTACAGAAAGTTAAATACCTGATTCAAGCTAGAAAAGGAGAAATAAAAACTACATTTGGTTTCATGTGTCAGAGAACCTAGTCCTGCCAAGGACTTCTTGTCATCCAGAAGTCTTGTCATCCCAAAATCTGTCTTCCAGGTGGATGTTGCACATCACAGAATCATAGAACCAAGCAGGTTGGAAGAGTCCTCCAACATCATCCAGTCCAATCTATCACCCAGCCCTGTCCAATCAATGAGACCATGGCACTAAGTGCCTCATCCAGTCTTTTCTTGAACACCCCCAGGGACGGTGACTCCACCACCTCCCTGGGCAGCCCACTCCAATGCCAATCACTCTCTCTGTGAAGAACTTCCTCCTAACATTCAGCCTGTACCTCCCCTGGCACAACTTGAGACTGTGTCCCCTTGTTCTGTTGCTGGTTGCCTGGGAGAAGAGACCAACCTCACTTGGCTACAGCCTCCCTTCAGGTAGTTGTAGACAGCAATGATACCACCCCTGAGCCTCCTTCAGGCTAAACAACCCCAGCTCCCTCAGCCTCTCCTCACAGGGCTGCGTTCCAGGCCCCTCACCAGGTTCATCACCCTTCTCTGGACACGTTCCAGCACTTCAACATCTCTTTTGAATTGAGGAGCCCAGAACTGAACACAGTACTCAAGGTGTGGCCTGACCAGTGCTGAGTACAGGGGAAGAATAACCTCCCTTGTCCAACTGGCCACACTGCTCCTCATCCAGGCCAGGAGGGCATTGGCTCTCCTAGTCACCTGGGCACACAGCTACCTCATGTTCAGCTACTATCTACCAGTACCCCTGGGTCCCTTTCTTCCTGGCTGCTCTCCAGCCACTCTGTCCCCAGCCTGTTGTGCTTGAGGTTGTTGTGGCTAGAGTGTAGAACCCTGCACTTGGCCTTGTTAAATCTCATCCCATTGGCCTCTGCCCACACATCCAGGCTTTCAAGGCCCCTCTGCCGAGCCCACCTACCCTCCAACATATCAACACAACATCCATTGACCACCTGCATACCACTCACCATCTTCAGCTTTTATTTTTATTCATGTGTAATGTCCAGCTCAACTCCTCGTCATCAGGAGGACTTAAAGAAATTCAGGCATGCTTTCTCCAGCAATTACTTGAACATGAGCGATCTGGATTCTCAATCACAGATTACAAAGATTGTATAGATGGTATCAGACAGCACTGTGACCTGAAGACTACAGCGGTGAGTGCAGTTCAGCACCAAGATAATCTCACCTGTTAGACATATTTGGAATAATGTTTACACCAGCAGTGGCATAACACTTTGTTAGCAACACCAAAAATGCACACTTAGATGCTGACAATAAGCAATGAGACAGTCTAACCATTCTTTTGGTGTCCCACTCTCCCCTCCCAACATTCTATTTTTCTTCTAGAAGTGTAACAGTTCCAACTATACTCATATTTTTCTTCAGACTAAACTGCTTTCTACACAGTATGGGAGATGAAATTCTGATAGAGCTGAAATGAGGTCACTGACTGCAGAAACTGTAGTAAGACAATACTTGTACTTAAGAGAGGCTGAAAGCCCCCCAAAATCACAAAACCTTAGAAGCTGAAAGGGACTTCCAAAGATCATCATGTCCCACCCACCCCCCTTTTAAGGCAAGAGCACCCATGCTAGTTCACACAGTAATGCATTCAGGAGGGGTTTGAAAGTCTCCAGAGAAGGAGACTCCGCAACCTCTCTGGGCAGCCTGTTTCAGGGCACTGTCCTCCCTGGAGGTGTTTAAGGCCAGGCTGGATGAGGCCTTGAGCAGCCTGCTCTAGTGGGAGGTGTCCCTGCCTATGGCAGGGGGTTGGAGCTGGATGATCCTTGAGGTCCCTTCCAACCTAAACCATTCTATGATTCTATAATTCTATGATTCACTGTAAATAAGTTTCTTCTCATGATGAGGTGAAACCTTCTCGATTCCAGTTTGTAGCTGTTGCTCCTTAGCTTAAAGAGATTGGCCCCAGCCACCCCTCAGATATTGACAGATATTGATCAGATCTACTCTCAGTCTTCTCTTCTCCAGACTAAACAGCCCTAGGGCTCTCTGTCTCTCTTTGTAGGGGAGATGCTCAAGTTCCCCAGTCATCCTCGTGGCTCTCTGCTGGACTCTTTCCAGCCCAAAATTGGACACAGTATTCCAGATGTGGTCTCACTAGGGCAGAAAGGAAGAATAACCTCCCTAAACCTGCTGTAGACACTTTTTCAAGCACATCACTTACACAGTCACATCTAACACTTTGTATCCACTCAAATCTTCCCTCAAATACTATCACATATGTTTCAAGCACTACAGTGTGAGACCTTATTTAAATATGAATAATCCAGCCATTACTAATTGTTTGAGCTGTGACTCAATTTCAATCACAATTGAATCTGACAGTTTTCATTTCTGAATTTTCCCATTACTATTTCCATAGAGAAATTTAATTTAGGCTGGAATCTACAACATCTTTCCCAAAGGCAAAAAGAAAATAGGCTCCAACCAACATGGAGCTGTGGGAAAGAAAACTACTGGAAATAGTTAAAGCAACCAGACATTGCCTTTGGGATTTCTTTATCAGTGTTCCTGCTTGGATGCTAATTCTAGACCTCTGGAAAAAAAGTGCCAATTAAAATGCCTACTGTCTCTCTTATTCTTGTGTTTCATGACTGTTTTCCTAACAGCAGTGCAAGGAAGAGCCAGAATCCTTAATTTAGAAGCTGCAAGCAAACTTAGAAGATGTCTTTTTTACCTCTGGCAATAATGGCTGTTCAATTTGCCCTCTTCATATCTGCTTCCTTCTTCAACACCTTTCCCGACACAGGAAAAAAATTTATATAAGTACTCTTCAGAGAAGAGAGACCAAATCACAAACACTTCATGGAAGGAAGTTTTAACTTAAAACTGTTCTTTGCAAGTTTTGTAAATGGTATTTCAGGCAGTTCAGCCTATTCATCACTACAACTTTTTGTTAGGCCATGGGGAAACACTGGATTTAGCCTTCCGATCTGCAGCTCCTTTAAAGGCAGAGGAGTTCTGTTATCTCTGCCAAAATCTTTAGGAGAGACAGGCTCTAAAATATTATTTTTAGAGAAAAACAGATAATTATATGTTTTGCTTTTGCATTTCATAGTCGAGATTTCAGTTATTCTAATGGTAAATCCAAAGTGTGTATCTGGAGGTCTAGGCACAGAGAGTGGTGGTGAATGGAGCCACATCCAGTTGGCAGCTGTCACTAGTGGTGTGCCCCAAGGATCAGTGTTGGGCACAGTCCTGTTTAACATCTTTATTGATGATCTGGGTGAGGGGATTGAGTCCAGCATCAGTAAATTTGCAGATGACACCAAGCTAGGAGCAGGTATTGACCTATTGAAGGGTAGGAGAGCCCTGCAGAGGGATCTTGACAGTCTGGATGGGTAGGCAGAGGCCAGTAGGATGAGTTTTAACAAAGCTAAGTGCAGGATTCTACACTTTGGCTACAACAATGCCAAGAAGCCCTACAGGTTGAGGACAGAGTGGCTGGAGAGCAGACAGGAAGAAAGGGACCTGGGGGTACTGGTAGATAGTAGCTGAACATGAGGCAGCAATGTGCCCAGGTGGCCAGCAGAGCCAATGACATCCCGGCCTGTATCAGGAACAGAACAAGGGGACACAGTCTGAAATTGTGCCAGGAGAGGTATGGGCTGGATATTAGGAGGAAGTTCTTCACAGAGAGAGTGATTGGCATAGGAATGGGCTGCCCAGGTTGGAGGTGGAGTCGTCGTTCCTGGAGGTGTTCATGAAAAGACTGAATGAGGCACTTAGTGCATGGTCTAGTTGACTGAATAGGGCTGGGTGATAGGTTGGACTGGATGATGTTGGAGGTCTCTTCCAACCTGCTTGATTCTATGATTTTATGATGATTCTATGAAATCTAAAGAGTTCCAGCTTCAGCACCACAGAACCATTGAAAATTTTGTTTTATCTTACACAAGAAAATAAGGCTCCACTGAGACATCAGCATTTCATTTTTCTGTGGATACAGACAGGTCCCTTTTCCCAGATGTAGCACATTCAGTTGCATTAAGAGAACAAGGTGGAGCAAATCTGCCAGCAGAGCAAAGGAAGAACTGACTCTGAGTGGTTTTCTCCCAAAGACAATTCTCCCCTGGTTCACAAAAGCTCTCTCTGTCACTTCACATTGCAACACTACTTGAGAATCTACATCCAGCAATCTTCACTTTCTCCCAACAGCACAGCAGCTTGTGGATCTCCACAGACCTGATGTCTCTGCTGTCATTTCTCTAACATGTGCTGCCTTAATTAAATGAAAACAAGACCCCAGCAGCCACCAGCAGTTTCATGATGCAGCTACATGAAGTTCTTCTACTCTTAGCATTAACGAAATGAAAAATGTGAACTCAACAAGACTTTAAAGCTAGAAATAAAGATCTCGCAATACCTCCCTGCATCCTCTTCATTAACAGCAGTCCTAGCTTTTTCTAAAGGAGGGAAAGGTTGGGGACCTGGAAGCATTCCATCAAAGCAGCAACGTATCTTTGGCCACCTGATTTTTCTCTCCAATGCAGGCAGGACTAACACCGATCCAGTTACTTTTGGAAGTCACTGGTAACAAGCTGCTTGCAACTGACTTCTCTTAAAGCTGCTTCTTTACAGAAGCGGCTCCCAATTCCTGGCTGTCCTGATTGTATTCAGGATATTCCCAGATCCAATTTCATGCACCCTATGACCCACATATATGAGCAAACGAACAAAATGGCCTCACTCAAAACCTGCTGCATTTGCTCAGCTGTAGCAGGATTTCCCAAAGGAGCCTTATTTTACGTCAGCTCTGCTCTCCTTTGTTCCTACAGTTCCACCATAGGTTTCTGTTCAAGGCTTAATGCAGATTATTTGAGAAATGTATTTTTTTTAAACCACACACACAAGGGAACTCAAGAAGTATTTCAACAATTAAGTTGTCTTCTGGAGTAGTGCCTAACAATTCATAGATTGTAAAATATCTTCATCATTTTAAATCAAGAAAAACGCAGCCTCTAATGAGAGAGCTTTAAGACTTTTATAAAGCAGTTTAATGAATATAAGGATCAAGGTTTCTCTCAAAGAAAGAAAAACAAGTGTGGGTGGGAGATAATAGCCACAGTGCCCAGTGTCACAGCTTATTTCTTGAAGAATGAGTAACAGGGATATTTTGCCAGGTACTTATCAAAGTAAAGCCTGTAATAGCCTGCAAGGACAAAGGGTCATATTTATCAAATGCCAACTGGTCAGAAACTCATCCTGAGCTTTTAAAACTGAACTGGGGGACATAGGGCAAAAGGAGGATTTAAGAGCTAATTTCTAGCATATGAAATAGTCTTAAGGGCTGTAAATAACAAAACGAATTCCTTAGGTTTGTTTTTCTGTGTGATTTAAAGTGACTGCAAAAGAACATCTGCTTTGCAAAGACTGTAGGTGAGCAAGAGTTAATTCAAGGCCACAAACAGTAGAAAGGGTGCAACTGAAAAAGCCCTGGCTAATAATAATAAGTCATTTCAAGCACTTCTGTATGCAGTGCCAATCAAATCAACAGAAGCTGAGTGAACAATTTTAAAGTGGAATTCAGAAAAACTCCCCAAAATTTTAATCACCTACTTCAAATGGCCAAGTTCACAAGCACAGTATTAAGAGAAAAAAAATGAAGACTGAAAATAATTGAATTTTGAAAGGCAAAGAAAAGAGACCTAAGATTATATTTTTCCTATTCTTAAAACAAGTGAGGACACTTCTTCAAATGAAACAAATCTTTTATGCAGTTTAAGAGCCTGAGTGAAGACATGAGGTATTTAAACTAACAAACTAACAAACAAACCTACCAATCACAAAATACCCCCCAGCAAACAAAACCCCTGAACTAAATCAAAACAAGCAAACAAAACAAGAACAACAAAAAACTTGCAGCAGACAGCCTGGTGATCTGTGTTAGCATAGTTCAAATGTCTGTAGAGATACCTCTAAGAACATGGTTTATATTTGACTATCCTGAAGGGAGGTTGTAGCCAAGTGGGGGCCAGTCTCTTCTCCCAGGCAACCAGCAACAGAACAAGGGGACACAGTCTCAAGTTGTGCCAGGGGAGGTACAGGCTGGATGCTCGGAGGAAGTTCTTCACCAAGAGAGTGATTTGCATTGGAGTGGGCGAGAGGTGGTGGAGTCACCATCCCTGGAGGTGTTCAAGAAAAGACTGGACGAGTCACTAAGTGGTCTAGTTGATTGGACAGGGCTGGGTGATAGGTTGGACTGGATGGTGTTGGAGGTCTCTTCCAACCTGGTTGATTCTATGATTCTATCTGAACACATCTACTTGAAGCCCCAAGATAAAACTTTAGTCCAAATTCTTCTACTCTTCACTCTTTGTTTATGGGGAACTAAGACCTTAACATATTAAAGACTTTAAACATTTATTTCCTTGTAGCAGCTAGAAAGTAATGGGTTTTCTATGCAGATATACAGAAACATGTGTACAACTAGAAGTATGCATATGTATATTTAAATTTACAGCATGAATATTTACATACACGTTTACAGTATACCTACATACACAACTAAAACCCCAGAGTTGTTGTTTTTATTATTTGTATCAATGGATTTTAATGGGGTCAAGCACTGTCCAACCCATTCTGGGTTTTACTACTATTTAAGAGAAATGTGCTGTAAGAAGTTTGACATTTTTCTCCAGAGGCAAGATCAAATTTCCCTTCAGATGTCAGCATTCCATGAATTCATTGTTTGTATCTCTTGTAACAGCTGATATCCATGTTTAGAAGAAAAAATAAGCCGGATCAGGGCAAACCCATAAGCTTTTAAACTAAAATGTCATCCACAGATACTTGTCAGCAGCCAGTAAAATGCTGCAGACATATCAACCTCTATTAACAGGAGATTCTCATATGAAAATAGCAGAGAGGCTCAAGCAGAACTGTCACATGCACATTTCACAGTCTGCTTGCTTTAGGAGGCACCAAGACTAATGTTGTTGAGTCACTCAGAGGAAAGGATTATGTACTCCTTCCTTAAAGTGTTATCACATGGCACCAGGAGCCTCCTGAAAACTGGTGGATACGGTCAAGTTCCATGAAATACACTGTTGATAAACCTTACAGATTAGATAAGACAGAATTTGACATCAGTCTCACTTCTCCATCTTAATATATTCCCTTTGTTGTGACAGGTAATTATGCAGAAGAGGATGGCTGGATGAATTTCAATCTTGCAAAACAGAGATCGCTTTAATTAACATGATGAGTACAACCAAACACTTTCTAACTTCTGTTCCACAGAAAAGAGTACATTTCTCTCATTAAAAAAGAGTGCTTTGAGGGCATTTAGAGGATATCTTAGACCTGGGGAACAGGGCCAGAGGGAGATTGTTTGTTTTCAAGTTTTGTGGAGCTCCTCATCTGGATCACCAGCCACCAAAAACTGACTGAAGTGCGAATTGTCTCATCTGAACAGCTCTCATCTTTCCTTTCTCAGCCTCTCTTGAGACAGGCACTACTACTTCCTACCACTAAAGAAAAGAAGTGCAGCCTGGTGTCTCTGAAAATGAAAAAAAAACAAAACAAAAAAACACCAAAAAACAATCCACCAGACTTCAAACACTTTTTCAGTACCTTTAATAATGCTTAATAAGGTCTCACCTTTTCAAACCTTCCCCCCCACCCCCTCCAAAAAAAAAACAGAAAAAAGAAAGATAAAAAGATTACAAATTTAACAAATCAATGTTAGTTGGATGTGTTCAAATATATTTCTAATGTGAGCCAAAATATATTTACATTCACTGTAAAAAGCCTCAATTTTCAGCAGGAGGAGCCACATTCTCAACAAACAGGTGATGAAAACATCAACATTATAAAAAATGAGTGAAAGTAAACTGTCAAATTACCTTTTTCTTCTCTGAGGAAAGTAACAGCATAAGACCAGTATCTCTCTTGTTCTCATATTCAGAGTGGAAGAGACAGGACTGGAACATGTCTGTTAGGTCTAATAACATCTAATACATGTCTTCATGATAGACATATTGCTGTCTTTTGGTCTTGTTCTTAAATCTTCATATAGAATCGTAGAATGGTTTAGGTTGGAAGGGACCTCAAGGATCATCCAGCTCCAACCCCCTGCCATAGGCAGGGACACCTCCCACTAGAGCAGGTTGCTCAAGGCCTCATCCAGCCTGGCCTTAAACGCCTCCAGGGAGGAAGTATCCACAACCTCCCTGGGCAACCCGTTCCAGTGTCTTACCACCCTCACTGTAAAGGGTAAAATATGCCTTGGATTAAGCCAGAACTGGGCAGCCTCACAGGTTTCCTAAGGGTCATTCCCAGGGGTTGATGTAGGACCAAGAGGTAATGTGCACTGAGGCTGCAAATAAAGGTGTGTGCAGAGTGTACATATGTCCTGATGCCACCAATGCTCCTTCCACACAGCTAAAGATGAAACTGCAGCACATTTCAATCACTCACATTCACACTTTCAATCAGTCACACTCTTTCAAAACAGGATATCACTGGTAGGCAACATCTGAATTTGAGATTTGCTGAAATCTTAGGGAGGTTGGAGTAGATGATCTCTAGGGTCCCTTCCAACCTAAGGCATTCTATGATTTCAGTCTCTATTTCTCAACAAGCACACAAAATGTGTAGAGATTTAGGGCAGGACTGAGGATTTTAAAAAGGAAGCCCAGCTCTAGAACTCTCAACATAAGAGGCATGGACTTGATAAAGCAGGTCCTGAGGGTAGGGCCATGAAAATGGTCAGGAGGCTGGAGCACCTCTGCTTAAATGGCAAGATGGGGGAGCTAGAGTTGGTTGGCCTGGAGAAGAGAAGGCTCCAGGGAAATGTTCTGGTGGCCTTCCAGTACCTGAAGTGGGCTGCAAGAAGGCTGCAGAGGAACTGTTTCAAAGGCTTGCAGTAATAGGATGAGGGACAATGGTCTGAAATTAGAGCAGAGAAGATTTAAACTGGATGTTAGGAACAAGTTCTACACTATGAAGGTGGTGAATACTGGAACAGGTTGCCCAGAGAGGTAGTTGAGGCCCCATTCCTGGAAATATTCAAGGTCAGACTTGTCAGGGCTCTGAGCAACCTGATCTAGTGGAGAATGCCCCTGCTGACTGCAGGGGGAGGTGGACTGAATATCCTCTGGAGGTCTCTTCCAACCCAGACCATTCCATGATTCTATGAAATGACTGATAGTGCAGAATGCTTCACTATATTTCTCCCATGTCTATCTGTATTTCTCTTCATTAATGAGATAGCATTATTCACAAGGAGAAAAACTTACCTAATTGAACTGATTCTTCTTATTGCAGCAAACAAGAAAGCAGAAAACCAGCTTGAAACTACAGTTCCAAGCTTTTATTAATTACCAGGCATGCACTGACAGCAAGCAAGATGAGGTGACAACCTCTAAAACAGCACTTGCAGTAGCAGAAGAGTGCTCTCTTCATCTGACTGGCTCAACAGCACACACTGCATTAAAACCAATTTTAAAGCAAAGAGAGATCACCAATACCTGGCAATTTTACAAGGAGTAGCCAGATGCAGATTTCTGGTTTTGCATCTAAATTTAATTCAGCCTTACCATGTACAGAAAGCATTGTGGAATAAGCAGTGCTAACACTTTCAAACAAATTGGATGACATTATAGAACATGATTCTTTTTGTTACTCATGAAAAGAACATGCTCTTGCTGCAATTGATTTCACACATAAAAGGCAACGGTTTGAAAGACCAACACTGCTATTTTTGGCCAGTTAGGAGAAACTGATTTCTAAAGCTGATAGCAGCTCTGACAATTAATTAAAAGCTAAAGATCAAGCATGTCAAATCCTTGTGAAATCCCTAGACATGAATCAGAATGACTCCAGTGCCTCAGAAGAGTTCAGTGGAACTATTCCCTCTTTTTTTGTCTCATCTCACTGTGTCTGAGCTGCAAAAATTATCGGCATGAATATTTTATGAAGATAAAGGTAAAAACAGCCAGGAGATTTAGTCTTGAGAGTTCTGGTACAAGAGACTTACTACTGGCAAATAAGTGTTCAGTTAGGTAATCATATATATCACAACCCGGTGAGAAGTAGAGAAGGATGTTTATGAGCAAGACCAAAATATATTAAAAGGTAAATCGCAATTATATAACAGAATCAAATGCAATTATATAATAGAATCATAGAATCCATTTTGCAGACTTAAAAAAATTTTCTAAATATTACCTTTTCTGTATAGTCAGAAATGTGATCACAGAATCAAAGAATTAACTGGGTTGGAAAAGACCTTCAAGATCATCAAGTCCAACCTATCATCAAACACCTTCTAATTAACTAAACCATGGCACTAAGTGCCTCATTCAGTCTCCTTTTGAACACCTCCAAGGATGGTGACTCCACCACCTCCATGGGAAGCCCATTCCTATGCCAATCACTCTTTCTGTGAAGAACTTCTTCCTAACATCTAATCTAAACCTGTCCCGATGCTGCTTGAGACTGTCCTCTTGTTCTGTCACTGGTTGCTTGGGATAAAAGACCAATGCCCACCTGGCTGCAACCTTCCTTCAGGTAGTTGTAGAGAGAGAAAGTTGTGACGGTAATGGCTCAAAATGTCCAGGAATTCTAAAAGTAGGAAATACTCATTAAAACAAATTTCTTAGGGGAGGCCTAACTTGAACATAGAAGTATAAAAAGCACTGGGTCGGAAGTGACATTTAAAGGTCATCCAGTCCAACACCCCTGCACTAAGCAAGGACATCTCCAACTACATCAGGTTGCTCAGAGCCACCCATGTCCTTTAACTTCATTTTTGGCAGTCATGCTAGGCACTTCATGAAGGTGTCTTTACTAATTTTTTGGCAGCAGTATGGGTATGTGTTGTGGAGGGCCTATAGGCCCGAAAACAG
>WAAF01010202.1:736584-780020 GCA_013400475.1 Tricholaema leucomelas | reverse complement strand
CTCCAACCAGGATGTCAGCCCTTTTGGCCTTACCCTTAACTGTCACCTATAAGGACTCAACTTGGTCATCCTTAATCTCTACCTCCATGACATCCAGGGCATCCCTAATATACAGAGCCACTCCTCCACCCCTTCTCCCTTGCCTTTCTCTCCTGAGCCACCATATTTAATGACACCCAGCCCACCATATTTAATGACAGCCATTGCCAATCATGTGCTGATTTCTGGTATCTGTCATCTTCAGAAGAGCAGTGGAATCTTTATTGTAAACATATGCATAGTAGACAGGTATGTTTATCACAGGTTTTGAACTTGCACTAGACGGTCTTTATGTTCAAAGCTTAATGAAACACCATCCAGAGAAAGGAGTGGTGAACACTTTCATGCTGTACAATAAGTGTAAGGTAATAAGAAATTCTTATTCTGTGGTAATCTGAATGAACTGCAACACTGTTTGCATGAAACCTCAGTCTTCAGGTAATTCAGTGGGTGGTGCAGCCCAGGAATATGATCACTTCTTTCTTGATTTAACACAAATGCTATCCAACATTTGAGTTCTTGCCTTATTTTTGTGCTTGACGTAGCAGCAACTGTGATGGCCATACGAAAAGCAAATTGAAAATCTAGAAGGCTGTGGGGCAATCTGAAAGGAGGTTCCACCTGACCCTCAGGAAACGCTTCTTCTCTGTGAACGTGACCAAGCGCTGGCACAAGTTGCCTGGGGGGGTTGTGAAGTGTCCATCCTTAGAGATGGTCCGAAACAACTGTCTCTCAGTGGCTTTACTTGAGCAGGGGTGTTAGATGAGACAACCTCCAGAGGTGCCTGCCAGCCTCAACCAGTCTCTGATTACTCATGTTCAAATCTAAGGCAGTCAGTGCAAAGATGTTGTTCAGTGCTTTATAAGACATCAAAGGAATTTGCTTCTGCCTGCAATCACAGGCCCCCATGTATGTTTATCAGAAGTGAAGCCTGAACATCATGAATTCATGTTGTAAGACTTCCCTTTCCAGTGCAGTCCATGTGCTGGTGACCTCAGAGGACAGTGGGGCTGACTGTTTAGCTGCTCCAGTGTAAAAGGTCAGTCCCATTTGAATACATGTTCATTAAGGATTGCTATGCCTCTGCTCAGGTTCAGATGTTCTCTGTAGAAGGGTGTCATCCATGGCAGAGTAAACTGTGACTGAAGTTCACCCAAGAGCAGAATTGCCTTGTCTCTCCTGAACCCCACTTATAGGAGGGGATATGTAAACAGAAGGGCCCTTTGACTAAGTGAGCTTTGCAGTCTAGGAAATACCTTCTGCGCTGCTCCCGGTTAAGGTTGTTGGAACACTTAGTGCATTATGTGTTTTGAAGATCACTAACCTAGGACACCAGTGTAACACATTACTACTACATGATGGCTACCAACTCGGGTTTTTTTGTGGGTACAAGGGTAATCTCTCATCCTTGTGCTATCTCTGCAAAGTAGCGTCCCTTTATGTTTTGTAGATAGATGGGTAGGTGAATTTGGACAGGTGACTTCCATGTGTTGAGCAGTTGCATAATAGTTTCATATTTTTTCATCCAGTCCTCTCCAAAGTATGGTGACCACTATTTTGCTGATTTCCTATGGAGGGAATCCATTGCCAGCTATTGAAATTTGGCTTAAGAATCAGTGGCAGACTTTACTCTCTCCTCACAGGAACACTGAGCTGTCTGTGAACTGGACTAGTGGCTTGCTATTCTTAAGCAGTTAACACTTTAGTATTCCTTTTTATTCTCACTCTATGTAATATAAAAGCCCAAGTGGCCAGCTGAAACAATTCAGGATACAAATCTTTGCTAGCCATAAATCTTATCAGCCCTGATACAATCCGCAGTTCAACTACCAAAAGTGATGGAACTGAGTACCTATCCAACTAACTAGTTGCTACTTGCTTTCTATTTTCTCCAAAACTAGGGAAACTAGAATTTGCTTTAATAGGAACTACTCTGAGTTATTTCTTTCAGGGTGTGTCCTTCAGGTACGGGGGTGGTAGCTCACTCTCTTTTGCAGTGAAATTAATTCTACTGCATGTGCTCTGAAAAACTCCTGGCCCATCTTATTTGGTATGTGAGCACTAAGAATTAGCTTCCAATTTTGCCAGGTATGAGTATTTCTGAGAGTGATTACCCATTAGTGCTTAAGATTCTTGACTTTTAATGAGAGTAAAGCACCTGGTTGTCAGTGACTTCAGAGTATTGCTCTGTTTTGTTTTGATTATTTTTATTCTTTATTAGATTTGCCAAACCAGTGTTCTCCTGACCCTTGTCACAAAGAGGGGACTGTCAAATGTGAAGATCTCAAGGGGGACTTCTATTGTGAGTGCAAGCGTGGCTGGCAGGGCAAAACATGTGAAAAAGGTAATTGGGTTTCATTAGCATTCATACCTGTAACCAAGATGCACTGTGTTTTGCTCTATTCACAAATGATCGCTGATACTGTGCTGCGCAATTCAGAACTTGCAGAACTGAACCTCGTTCATCACCAGTTGTGTTTTTACCCTTCTGTGAAGTGGCATTTTTATATGACTTCAATGGATCTCAGCTTGGTCTTGGCAAGAGTTATACTCTTTCTGACCCACACCTCTGAAAGGGGCAAGATAAATAGAGTTGTAGAACTGCAGCAACTCCTGCTGTGAACCCTAATGGAACGTCTCACAGACTGCAAAGCCAGGAAGGCTGCCCCACCTTCCTTTGTAGCACCCTTTCAATGGGAATAGTGACTTTCAGCAGGCAGGTTGGGGTCTGACTCTGATCGTGCACAAACTAATGAAACCAGTCTGTTAAAGCTTCCTTGCTAGGAGGACCTTATTCTACATCTGCTTAATTCCAGTGTGTGTTTCCATCACCTCCAAAGGGGATATTCAAACAGCAGCTCTTTATGCAAGAAGTTCCAGTCCCCCAGAGGGCTTTCTCTATTCCTTTATGAAATACCAAAGCTATCTTCCCTCCTTTTGTTTTCTAGTCTCTTTTTTATTTTGTGCCTGCAAGGCTTCCTCTCAGGGCCACTGCTTTTCTGCCTGCCAATATTAAGTAACTGCCAGAAATTGCATTCGACCAGTCCAGAATTGTGGCAACCAAGACTGCAGGAGATCCAAAGCTTTTCCTTTTGATGTAAATATTGAAAGGAGATTATAGGATCACTCACAAGGAGCTTATTTAAGCATTTGCGGCAGTTGACTGATCAGTATGCAATCAGCTTTGAGAGCTCGGCAGCTGATCAGTCTGAAGCATATCCCCTATTTTTCATATAAAATACCATGAAATGTGCAGTTCTATGCATCAGCTAATTCCAGAGTGTCTCATATCAAGCTGGACAAAATGAGTAGGCAGAGCAGACTGAAGCTGCAACCCAGGTTTTGCTGGATTTAACAGGCTTTTGCTGTTAACTTCACTGGAGCACGGTTTAGCTCACAGATTTCAGTAGCTATGAACTTAGAACTTTCTGTGTTCTCTTGAGTTCTGTAGCAGTAAGAATATGTTGTTCTTGTTTTATTTAAAGCTTTTGCCCTGAACATACAACTCACAGTGTAATTTTTGAAGTTAATTATGATATAAAATACATTCATTATAGTTAGTTTGCTTCTGCAAACAAACTTTGGCACCTCCACAGACTAAAGATACTCGTCTGCATTCTCAGAGTTGTGAAGGAGATGCTGCTACAGCTCTTTCTTGGTCTTTGTTACATGAACTTGAAGTATGAGCTAGTATACTTGAAGTGCTTAATGAAATCTTTCAGCTTTTTGTTGCTGCATTATGTTGCAGCTGTTTGATCTTTCTCCTTCCCACCACTTGTCCCACTGTCTCCCTCACAGAGGTAAAAAGCTGACTGTGACACTTTGTTTTGATGCAGATATTGATGAATGCCAAGTGCAGAATGGTGGCTGTAACCAACTCTGCCTCAACAAGCTAGGCAGCTACCGTTGCTCATGCTATAATGGTTATGCTCTTAAAGACAGCAAAATGTGTGAAGGTAAGCATTTCTGGGCTGCTTTGTTTGCTTCAGTGGATGCTTAGTAACTTGTGACTGTATTTCAGAGAGCTGGGTTGCACTGAGCAAGCCTCATATACTGCCTAGCCCAGTGGAAACTTGCTGGTATCCTATTAGCTGCACTCTGCTGGGACTGTACTGGATGCTCCAGCCAGCACTGCATGCCTGAACTTGTCAGCGATCGCACCACACTACTCTCCAGTATTGTAACGCAGGCATGATTCACAGAGAATTTGTGGCTTGGACTGTGCTAAATTGTTTTGGCTGATCAGTCCTCATATCCTGACATTGAGAGGAGGAGAGGCTGGCCTGATGGGTTATATGTTTTTTTCCAGTCTCACAGTGTGATAGCATATGAGCCATTTGTTTTTCTTTTGTGTGTTTCTTGTTTTGTTTTTCTAACTTCAGATGTGTGCAGCAGCTAATGAATTCAGATAGACACAGATGGATTAATTCACTGTGACTGAGTATTAATAGCTATAAAAGAGACGTAGTTGGCAGCTGTTTTACATTGCATCTGAGAACAGAAAGTGAGGATCTGAAATATCTGATTGAAACTGCAGAGTGAATTTACATAACCAAAACTGAAATGATTGAGATTTAAAAAGTGTTAAGAAATGACATGCTGAAACAGAAACTCATTAATGATCACAAGTGGCTCTTGAAGTTATATGTATCTCATGACAAAAGAGGCAAGTCTGTGTATAAACCTTTCCTCTCAGAGATGGATTTGACCACATATTTGTAGAGAGTCTGCATACCTGATCTGAATGACATATTTATGCTACCATCAAAAAGACAAAGAGCAGGATTTTGTTTGTGTCACTTCCACTGTGAGGCAATGACTGTACAGATTACATAGTATTCCTTTCTAATAGGAATAGCTGCTTAGGGGTGCCAGCTTAACATCTAAAATGTCTTCTGCCAGTTGGCGTGGACAGATGAAGGGCAAGTGGGCTCACAATGAGGTTTGTACCCTGGTACTGTCTGTTAGAGCACTGTGAACAAAGAGTTTGATCACTCTGTAGCTTCAGCATGTGACCCTCCTGTTGCTGAAGTGGTTGTCAGTTGCGGTTAATGCTAGCTGAGATTTATCTTTACATTTCAATTTTCTGTCATGTTATTCCTCTCATTGTGTGCACACAGGAAAAAGTTAGGGTTTGTCTGTTGATTCATGGGCTAGGCTGCACAACATACTAGATAGATTGCTGTCAGCCAGTTCACTCATCTGTGGGAAAATCATGAAGTGTGACATGTAATTGTAGTTTTAAGACGTACTAGAAAGCAAAAGTAAATATTAAACTCTCACTGCACTGCAAATGTTTTGTCAACACTAGAATTTTGCTGGATATTACTTAACATGTTACAAAAATACTAGATTGTTTTTATGGACTCTGGTTCCAGTCCATTGCCTGCCTTCATGTTGAAACCCCACAGCATCTCTCAGATGTTCTCTGTGACAAGTGGGGCTGTTTCAGGTTCCCTTTGCCACTACAGATCAGCAGATTTAGATCTTACTTTTGTGAATGCATGAATAATTACTGTTTGCCTGTCTGAAGAATGAGAATGAAATCTGTGGTGCTCCACAGGCTGCGTGTTCTGTGTTTTGATAATATTCCTCAGTTCCTGCTTGCTCAGGGCCTCATTCAGCCTGGCTTTGAAGACTTCCAGTGTTAGAGGCTTCACAACTTCTTTTGGCAACCTGTCACAGTGCCTCACCACCCTTATGGTGAAGAATTTCTTCCTAATCAAGTGGTGGGACTTGTTTTGTTCTACAGTTTTTCTCCTGACTTACTATGCATTGTGGATTTTCCAACAGTGGTTAACAGCTTGAAGAAAGAAAGACCAACTGGTGTTGAAAACCTGCAGTCATTTCTCGTAGATAGTTAACCCTAAAGGCAGATTCTTAAAGAGATTGTTTACTCAGTTACAAAAATCACCTAAGGGATCTCTTGACCCACTTCAGTCTGTGAACAGTGAAGTGATTATACTGATGCTGTGTATTGTAACTGCTTGTTTTGCAGACATAGATGAATGCACAGAATCAGCAGACATCTGTGGAGAAGCTCACTGTAAAAATTCCTTAAGCTCATATGAATGTCTTTGTGATGCAGGCTACATGTTTGATGAAGTAAGAAAGACTTGTCAGGGTAAGCTCATGAAATAACATTCTATCGGCATTTATTACATGATTTAAAGCTATAAAACCCTGCAAATTAAATTCCAGGCTTTAGCAGAAGACTGTTTTGTTGTTTGTTTTTTTTTTTTTTTCTGTCATACTTACACATTGGACTTCAGTTCCCATTCCCTATTTGTGAGCAAGTTTGCAGTCATCTTCAAGTTCATCAAGTCTGCAAGTCATCTTCGAGTTCATTGAGTTTGCAGTGATCTCTGATGACCTGACTCAAGCTCTATGAGCCAGAGTACTGAGATTTCTTGAACTTATTACGAGCTCAGAAGCATCTGTGCATGTTGCTGTCTCTCTTTGTAGGACAAGAAAAGTTACAGAGCAATAGCTGCTGTTCTTTCAAAACCTGTCTTGTGGTATTACTCTGAACTAGGAGTTTAATATGCATTGGAACCATGCACAGTTCTGCTGGCTACACTGCCTGCAAGATTTCTCAACGGAGTAAGTTTTGAAAGTATTCCAAAACCAGTGTTATTCCCTGCCTTTTGTCTAAGTTAATGTCTAACTTGAGTCACATGCCAACCAGCCCTACCAGGCTCTAAGTATCTCTGCTTGTAGAGATCTCTGTGGACCATCGCAATTTGTTTTCCTGCATTTGTTTGCAAATCAGCTGAAAACAAGCTAAAGGAAAAAAAAATGAATGAGAAACTCAGTTTTTACTTGTCTGTTGAGGATCCAGCTGATGAGGTGCAATGAAGCAAGCAGTCCAAGAGCTGAACCTGAGTTGAAGAGCAGAAGGCAGTCAGCACAGGTGTAGCAGAAGGGGCCTGAAGGAAGGAGGTCTTGCCTAGAAGTTAAAGCCCAGGGCTCTGCACTAGCAAACAAGGACTTTAGCTCTGCTTTCAGCCTTCCCACTGACTTGCTTTGTATCTCTGGGCAGCTGGAATCTTTCTGTGAAAACAGATTTGTGCAGATGCTAACTCTAAGTCTTCCCTCCTGTAGAAATGTGGCATAGGGTAAGTACTGGGTGTGGAGCACTTGGGCACGCTGAAATAAAAGATGCTACAAAACAACACTGAAAACAATTTCTTCTCTGAGTGATTCACACTGAAACAAACTCAACTGCTATTTTCTCCTCTCTTTGTTGGCTTTACGTAGATGTAAATGAATGTGAAGAGAAGCTCTGTGAACAGACCTGTGTCAACTCACCAGGGAGTTACACCTGTCACTGTGATGGCAGAGGAGGAGTAAAACTTTCTCAAGACATGAATACCTGTGAGGTATGTTACTCTGCATTGCTGTAGCTGCAGAACAGACGTGTAAGAAAACGTGATGAAGCTCTGGACTGAAGCCATTGGAGCTGAGTGATCAGCAGAAAGGAATCACATTGTCAAAGCCATGTGAATTGGGAATGGTAGCCCTCTTGAAAATAAACATTCTCTGTAAATTCTCTCTTCTCGGGTTCCTCCTCTCCCCATTCCAAAAAGAGCATGCCAGTGATAGCTGTGCCAGCCCCTTGACTACAAGTTACCTCGGGCTGCACAAGCTTGTCTTAGTTAGGCCCAGTAGGATGGTGGGAAGGTCAGATGGTGTAATTTATAAACCAGCATTTGCATGTGACATTTTTGTCCTCTGGGTATTTGAGGTGAATTTCAGTGGCACAGGCTGCCTCTGCAGAACCCAGCTGACAAGCAAGTTCTTAGCACATCTTTTGTTGCAGTCACAATGCTACAGTAGAAAAGCCTATACTGTGCCTTAGGAGTATGATTGAATTTTGCAATAGGAGAACATTCCCCCAAGGTGGAGAGGAGAGAAGGAAAGAGGAAATGTTCTCAATACTGAGACAACTCTGTTTTGAGAGTATAGACTTTAAAGTGCTCCAGCCTATTGTGTGTATAGCAACTATGTGAGAGGAGGAGGCATACTTTGATGCTCTTTCTGCTGTGTGAGGAGAATAAACACTCCAAAATATGTTTTGTTTGTAGAACATAATACCATGTGTGCCTTTTGCTGTGGGAAAGAGTATTAAATCCTTGTACCTTGGGAGGATGTTCAGCGGCACTCCTGTTATCAGGCTGCGCTTCAAAAGGAAGCAGCTGACGAGGTGAGGATGATTTAGAATGGCAGTTGAATCCACTGTCTGGCTCTAATGCATGCAGCGGCATTAAGTCATTACAGTAACAATTAGTCCTATTATCATAATATTTGTTTTTTTTTTTTTGGTTTATGGAGCCCTATAAGACGAAACATTATCCAAACCAGTAACTGAGAAAGGTAGCCTTGACCACAGAGCTGCTAGGATAATTACTGAACTACAGAAATACATTCTTTATTCTCGACCCTGTTGGAAAAAAAACCTGTTTTCACAGCTTGAGTGTTTCAGGAGAGCATTAAAAGCTAGTATGTTTTAACAGAGCTTTATAACTGCTAGAACTGATGCTATCTGTATGGAAAATACTCTGTGGTTTTTGAACTCTGCATAACTAATTTATTTCTTGGCACCTGTGCGGTCAGACTTGTGGCTGAGTTCGACTTTAGAACCTTTGATCCTGAAGGTATCCTTTTCTTTGCTGGAGGCCATCAAGACAGCACATGGGTAGTCTTGGCTTTGCGCAAAGGACGGCTCGAGCTGCAGCTGAAATACAATGGAATAGGCCGCGTCACCAGCAGCGGACCGCTTATCAACCACGGCATGTGGCAAACGGTGAGCCCCTTTCCTGGCTTTTTCCTGATGAGCTCTGTCAAGTGCAGCCAGACTTTATTCTTGAGGTGTGTTTCCAGCTTTGTCTATCCATTCAGTGCATGCCAGCATATTATACAGTCTAAGGTGAGAATAGGATATTCTTTCTAACAAACTGAACTATATATCCATTGTAAACTAGACTGCATCGCTAATCTGCACAGCCAGATCAGACACAGCTGACTTCATGTCAGTTTGAGAAGATGCCCTTCATGTGAGGTTTGGGAGTAAGAGGGAGCTCGCTCTGTAGCTGTTCAGTTAAAGAAACTTCAAAGGGTGTTTGGTATCATAGAATGGCATAAATTGCAAGGGACCTTAGAGGTCATCTACTCCAACCTCCCCACCATGGACAGGGATGCCTCTCAACTAGACTTGGCTGCCCGAAGGCCTCATCCAACCTGGCTGTAAACAGCCCCAGGGAGGAGGCATCCACAACCTCCCTGGGCAGCCTGTTCCAGAGTTCTGCCCACCTTGTACTGAAGGACTTCTTCCTAAGATCCAGCCTAAACCTCTTCTCCTTCACCTTAAACCCATTCTTTCTTGTTCTATTGCTAGACACCCTTATGAATATGGTTGCTTTTGTTTATTCTTCTGCCAGTTTGTTTGCTTAGTCACTGGGTCACTTCGACAAATCTCAGTATCCTTTTAAAAGTTTTAAGGTTTGTTTATATACAAACCAGACCATTTCCCTTGTAAGGATACCAGGGTCTGTTAGAACCTCTCTGTCTACTAGCATCATAATCACAGCAATCTCATGAGATGATGCACTGCATCATGGAGCTTGTAAAGATTTGTGTTCTTGACAGTCTCACTGAACATTTCCAGGTGATTCTGGAAGCATCATGACCATTACCGTTTGTGACAGGATCATGAAAAGCATCCTGTAGTGTGTTCTACAGTAGCTTAGCAATTTATATATGCCTTTTTTCATCTGTCTTTTCCTCTCCTTTCATTTTTTGTTATTTAATTAGATCTTTTAAGTTGGTGTGTTGCTTTGGGAGTGGGTGGGAAGTTCTCAGCTAACTCACATATGAGACAGATACTGGTAAAGGTGAGTAATTTTCTGTTGTGGGTTTGGGTATTTTCAAAATCAGAATTACACTTTAAAGTAGAAAAGTAAAGTGGGAAAAAATGTTTTCTTATATATAAATAAAGAAGTCTTTGAGTGCATTCACTGTCAGCTGTTGACATTTGGTAGTGAGATTTATTCTGCTGGTTTGAAAAATGGCCATTGTACTTGCCTGCACAGAGAGGATGGTGATGGAAGATGTGAAAAGCAGAGCTGATGCCACTGGGGTGACTTGAGAGTCACAAAAAGTGATCACTACCAAGTTAAACAATTTAACATGGGAACATAATGTACCTGCTAAGTGCCGGACCTCATTATGAGGTTATTACAAGCTTTCCTATGTTATTTTTCAATGAGACAGCTGGAATGCATTTTCTTTCTTCAAGTAATACAAAAGTGCTCAAACCTGGGATTTATGGGGTAAACAATGGCTGTGCTTGCTTTCTGCAGGGAGGGGAGGCAGTGTGATAAAAATAAGTATCATTTTCAGGCAGGAATTATTGGTCTCCTGTCAGCCGCCAGTGTCAGTGCTCTTACACCCAGGTAGTATCATAACCTGTAAATTTCCTGGCTGAGTTGCTGCAGCAATGCATATTTTGCACATTTTATGAGAGACTGCATACATCCCCCGGAGGCCCTTAGAGACTTTCTGGGACGTCGCAGACTGAGCTGTGGATGCAATGCACTGCAGGTAGACAGGACCCATACTGAGAAGTGGGCAGGGGTGCTGCTGCAGCCAGCAGTGCTGCCTTATGCTGATCTGAGCAGGGCCTGACATCTGCCAGAGGTGAAAATACAGCATGAGCTGGAGGGAGAGCATCATGCGGGGCTGGCACATGAGTGCTTGCCAGAACAGGTCGATGGCCATAGCACTGGTGACTGTCTCCCAAAGTGAAACTGTTACAGTATGCCTGATACTAGCCAAAGGCACAAGGATTTACTCACAGCTGAATGACAGCCTTTGGTCTCCCGACTTAATGGTCAACTCACCTTTGAGACTTGGGGTGCTGCTGCCGTTGCTGGGGTGCTATCAGTTTCTTCTTTCTCTGCTCTATTTTCTTATCACTTGCCTCCACCCTACAGGTACTTTGTTCTCTTCTGCTTAATGTTCAGTGTCATCCCTGTCTCTAAATGCTGTTTAATATATATGGCTGAGCAATACAACTAGAAATCTTTTCCTTCATTTTATACCCTCCCCCATTACTCCATTTTTTCCTCTGTTTGGCTTGGTTCTTAGTTTGGAAAATCCTTTTGAGGAGAGGTTATTCCTTTTTATCTGTTTCCTTTTATAAAAACATGTAGCCACACATTTCAAGTATGGATTTGGGTGTATTCAGCATCACCTTCTGTGAAGGACAGGCTCAGACGTTCAGAGGTCACAGTCCAGACTCAGATACAGTTTAGGAGCTTTAATACAGACTTTGGTATACACAAGATGAAGCCTTTAGTTTCAGTTGGACCTAAAACAGTGGAGTTTGGATACTTGGAGAACTTTATAGGGGTTGCGAGAATATAGTATCCTTAGTATTCAGCATGAAAAAACAGATGAAAACTTCCAGGATGAAAAAAAAGTCTCTTAAGAAAACTTTCAGTAGGAAAAGTAATCAAAATGTGAAAAAGCACCATCAGTGTGTATACCATTTGGCCTTTTGAGCAAAAGTTGCAAACTTCCATGGAAATAGGAAGGCATTTTCAGAACTTGAGGCCAAATTTCTGCCTAGATATTTTCTCTGATGTTGATCTCTCCTAATCTAACTTACAATGATCATTCCTATCATTGAAAACACATACAAGCCTCATGAGAAACCTTCTAGTGTAGTTATTGCTGTGTAATCCAGCTGGATGAAGTGGCACGTGTGAACCGAGGATAGCAGAGAACACATTTGCCTTCTGTTTGTTTTGCAATTAAAAAAAGTCATCATTTTGTCATATTTTTGATGTTTAGTTTAGTACTGCTCTGAGGGCAGTATGGTTAGCAAAAATAATGGCTTACCTGCAGTGCTAAATGTCAGAATTGAAGGTTAAGCAGTCACAAGCAGATTCATATTTAGCTTTAACCCTGCAGCTGCCTGTATTCCTGTCCCTTTTCAGTGCTGTCCAGTTGCTTTTCAGTGAGGACTCGACAGGCTGCCAGCGTGCAATGAGCTATCCTGGGCTCAAATCCAAAATGCAAAGCTCTCTGCCCTTATGGCTTACTGTAGGGGAACCCTTAGCTGCAGCATCTACCCACCTGAATATCCTCAAGCACTCAAGTGGTAGTTAGCTTTTCCTTGCAACAAGAGGAGGGAATTAGAGCAGTGTGCTAGCTAATGAAGTGCTTCCCCTCTTGGTTTGTAGGTGATGGTGGTGCACCAGCAATTAAGCTCTGATTAAGCTTTGTATATAAGGAACTGAAGTGGAAACGGCCAGAGGGCAGCATGAAATGTAATTTCCTAAACCGGAATTTGTTAAGAGCTTTCATTGAGCTTAACCCTTTCTCCTATGCAAGTTTCCACTGATTCAGTTTCTTTATCATAGAATGGTTTGGGTTGAAAGGGACTTGTAAAGGTCATCTAGTCCAATCCTCTGCAGTGGTCAAGGGCATCTTTTACTAGATTGGGATACACAGAGCCCCAGCCAGCCTGACCTTGAATGTTTCCAGGGATGGGACATACACCACCTGTCTGGGCAACCTGTGCCAGTGTTTTATCACTTTGATCATTAAAAAAATGTTTTATCTAGTCTACATCTACCCTCCTTTAGTTTGAAACCACCACCTCTTGTCCTGTCACGAGAGACCCTGATAAAAAGATTGTCTTCACCTTTCCTACAAGCTCTCTTTAAGTACTGTAATAAGGTCTTTAAGACTGTAATAAGGTCTTCCTTTTCCTCATGCTGAACAGCCCCAACTCTTTAATCCTGTCTTCATAGGAGAGATTTTCCAACCCTCTGACCATTTTTGTGGCCTTCCTGTGGATCTGCTCCAAGAGATTCATGTCCTTGTTGTGATGAGGCCGTATTTATATTAATGATGAGAAGCAGATAAGAACTCAGGCTAATTTTTTTTAATGTCTATATTACTGGTTTATATACAGTCAAAAATATACAAGGCCCTGAATCTTACTGGCCATGTAAGTTGCAGGATTTCTTCACAGGAAAGTGTCCAGGCAGTGCTTTTCCCCATTCCTGTTTGCTCTGTGCCAGTTCGTTGTCATGCTCCATACATTAGGGCAGTGGTGACTGGCATACCAAGCAGAGGTGCTGAGTGAAATGTTTAGCTGGAGAGCCAGCATAGCTAAGCCAGTTGGGCTGTGGCTACCAGGACCTGTAGGTTTATGATCCCACTCACTGAGTGGACTTTACAGCCTGCCAATGCTCAAAAATGTCTGCTTGAGACTGGCTTGTGTGTCTCCTTGGAACACAGTCAGGAGGTGTAAATGTCGCTTTAAACAGGCAAGCTTCAAACAAGTAAATTCATGTCCTGTAGGGTACAGCACCAGGTGTAGAGCATGTTTTCAAAGTATGAACCAGACTGTAATGGAATCCACAGGAGAAGAAGGAAGTTTGATAGTCTGTGAATAATCCTTTCAACTATCAAACTCACTTAATCTTCATTATGAAGATGGCAATCCAAAGGTGTAAACCTACTCAGCTCTGTCCTCCTTTATGTTACAGCCATAAAGCAAGAGCTCAATATGGCTGATGCAAACAGTTTTGGGACAGGTACTTTTGAAATGCTAAAAGAAAGATGCTCATGACCTGACCCCCTAGCAGGGAGAAGGAAGAACAAGTCTTAACAGCCACTAGAATAGATACTTGGTTCATTGGTGGAGGCAGCGTCTGTGTGTCTCACAGAACAGAGCTGCATGGCTTAAGAGTGGCTAGGTGGGGTATCTGCTACAGAGTGGGAAGACAAAGTTCTATACTGAAGTTTATGAAGTAATGGGAATGTGCTCTGCAGGAAGAAGGATGTTGTCTTCTGCTGTGGCCACAGAACACCCAGCTGGTTGCAGGACCTAGGTCCCAAGGCAGCAGAATTGATGCTGCTGTTCCATAGCCTGCTGCATGTCAGCTTTATGTTTCGCCTCCTCCTGTCCCTCTGCAGGGCTGGCTCCTTCAGAGTGCCTCTCTGTGTGGCTTGGCCATAACTAAAATGATGGTTTGTTTGGGTTTTTTTATTGGTGATAGAATCTTCCTAGAATCAGCTCTTCAGAGAGGTGGAGGTAAAACTTGCAGAGACCTTCTGCCTTTTTATTACTCTCTCAAAAATGGTGTTGTCTGTTGCTCCTTTTTCCAAGAGACTGTGGCTCAAAGGGTACTGCATTATCTGTCACTCGTACACCAAAACCATCTGTCATTTCAGCTTTTCCTTTCACATGCAGTTGCAACAGGATGTTTCTCATTAATAACTTGTCACTGCATTTTCATTTTGCATAGAGCATCCTACAGATGTCATGCAGTCAATCAACCCTTACTATTGTGTAGCTGATTTGGACTTAACTGGGCTGTCTTCAACATTAGGACAACCCCAGGTTGCTTTCTAGAGTACAAATTTAGATATCAAGATGGAATGTAACTTTTTTGACAGATAATGAGGTTTGGGTGCAGAAAGTACTTCTCCATCTTGAAGATTTCACTGGTGGTGTCTCTTCTTTAGTTGAGGCTGCAGGTATTAGGGTATTTTTATACTGAATTATTCTATTTACAATTTTACTTTTTCAGATCTCTGTTGAAGAGCTTGAAAGAAGTCTGATTATAAAAGTCAACAGAGATGCAGTTATGAAAATCGCTGTCTCAGGGGATCTGTTTACTTTGGACAAAGGACTGTATCAGCTGAATTTGACAGTAGGAGGCATTCCTTTTAAAACTAAGGACCTTATTTTACCAGTAAGTATAGCAGGATGCTTCATATTGTTTTGCTGAGGGGCTTGATTTCATCTTCTCCTTGGGTAATGTAGGTCCTTCTTGAGAGCAGTTTAGCATGCCCTGAGACAGGTGGAATTATCACCTGCCAGATACAGCTTTGTCTTCATTGACAGGTGGGACTCCTGATTTTTTTAATTGCAAAGTTTGGGTGAAATATATCCCTGCCTTGGCCTGCAGAATTAGGGCATTGCAACAGCAGAGCACATGACAAAATTAACAGCAGTCATGCTGGTTTGGAGACCGTGAGTGGGCTTGCAGGATCAGCGGAAACACAACTATGTGAGGATACCATTGTGCCTGCTAGGTCTGGTAACAATGTTTGGGACAGTTTTTGTAAACAATTTGTGCTTCATGTTTATTGCATCACAGTTTTTCTGCTCGTGTTTGCTGTTTCATTTTAGTAAGAGACAAGGTAAAACAGCAGCTTGTTTTTCTTAATGTCTTCCTAGTTCAAGTAGGTTGGGCGTGTGAATAAAGTTAAGATGCTCTTTGGGTGAGATTGGGTGCTCAAGCTGTTTTGAATGTCTACCACACACGGAGTTGGCACCTTGAAACTCAAATTGACATCTGTTTCTAAGTGAGGTGGCAAGTTTTCAGCTCTGTGACTGTGAGTGCAGCAGCTGAAGAAGGCTTCTGTTTCTCATAAAAAGTAATCCAGGGCCACTGCTTTCCTGAGACATTAAGTTTGGGGTGTGATCTGAACGTAAGGTTGAGAACCAAAAACTCATGAGATTTTTATCCTGGTTCAGACACTCAATTCTTTCTCTGCTTCAGTTAATTGGTGGTAATGGTGCTGATACAGATGTTTTGCAGGGAGCCTCCTCTTTGCACACTCACGTTTTAATGCTGACATTTGGTACAGGATAGTGTAACCAGAAGCTGGAAGGAACAAGGTGTGTGCAGATGGCGTGCTAGTCTTGTGGTTCAGGCACCCCTCCCTTAAGCTAGAACCTGATAACTTATACCATGATCACATCCAACATCTTGTGTGTCATGAAGGCTGTTTGCAGTGACACAAAGGGTTGGTTTTTTTTACTGTAAGTTAGCCTGCAGCATTTGCAAAGTAGAGTAGTTACATGAGTCAGAGCTTTGGGTATAGAGCTTTAGAAGTAAATTATGCTAATGATATGGAGTGTGTAGATCAGCTAACAGGATCAATACAACCAAATCAGCACCTGCACCAGCTAATGCCCTTCTGTCCTGTGGAGACAAGCTGAGCTCGGGGAAGTTTGCTGGGGAATGCTGATGGCTTACTTGTTTGGGGCTGCTGGACTGCATTTGCCACCAATTGGTTTGCATGTGTATAACACATCAAAATTATTTATCCTATTTAATGACATAACTCAGTGTTCTACTGCACCCCAGACCAGTTATTTTTCACTGAACAGTAGTTAGATGCATGAGATACTGCTCTACCCTCCTAGGTAAACCCTCGGCTGGATGGTTGCATGAGGGCGTGGAACTGGTTGAATGGGGAGGACACCACTATCCAAGAGACCATAAAGATGAATGAGAAGATGCAGTGCTTTGCTGTAGCAGGGCGAGGGTCTTTCTATCCTGGACGAGGTTTTGCTGTGTTCAATCTTACATATGGTAAGTACTTTTCTTTTTTGTTTGAATTTCTGATGTGTTGTTCTGCCATACTTGGGTAATAAACAGGGTAACACTTAACAGGCGTGCAGTCAGTCATCAATGCAGAAGAGACTGTCAGCCGTAGATGGAGAGCTAAACTTGTGGTTTGTAGCAAAAGAAGGTCTCTGTATGATGGTCAGAGTCAGTACAAATATGCCCAGCACAGATTAGGTTCTCTCTGTGTAGTCCAGTAATCCGTTTCACAACCAGGCTGGTTCCAGCTCATCCTCAGCATTAGGGGCTTCATATCTCTTGTCATCAGCATAGGCGATTCCAGCTCTGTCCACTGCTTTCTGATAAACAGGGAATGCTGCAAGCCACAGTCACATATCTTGGCTTTGTAGGGGGCAGAAAATCAATGTTGTCTGTAGCAAAATACCTGAGACTGGATTCATTTTAGTTACTGGGTGGCATTAGTTATGCTTGGGACTAAGTTACAGTAAGCATATCCCTGATACAAGCTGAATGAAATTGACCTAGATACAGTAATTACAAGTTTCAAACCAAACTTGTCCATAATGCAGCGCTCAGAAAGGCACCTTTTCTTTGTTCTAAATGATCCTGTCTGTCTATATGTGCAGTCATCTGTCAGTAAACCCATGAAAATGCCAACCATCTATTTTAGTTTGGTGTGAAAGTCCTCCTTTGCAGCAGCCCTCTGCACATCAGTTACATGGACTTCTGCTGGGCCGTTTGAATCAGAGAGTACCAGGTGTCTGTTGTCTTGTTTACCACATGGATACCAAAGTTTCAAAGTAGAGATAGGGCAGCATCTGAAGTGCAGATGACAGCACTCAGCAGAGAGAAGGCCTAGGCACCTGCATGTCTTTCTTATTTTTCTCTCTACAAGCAATTTTTTTTTTGCTTTGTAATGATAAGCTTTATAGAGCACTTATTCTTCAGGATATGGTGAACCAGCAAAGCTAATAATCCTGTGAAGGGAGGTTGTAGAAGCAGGATTGAAATCTTCGTAGCCAGCATCAGTTTTTAATTACAAGGGCACTGGGTCAGTAACAAAGATGTGAGAGAGTTTTAATTCAGAGGTCAGCAACTTACACAAAGCATGCCACACTGAGAGGCTGGTGATCAGCAAATGATTAGGTAGGTGATCCATGCATTGTGCTTATATCCTTTTTCTGTTTAACCCAGGCTTTCATAGAAATGTTTCCTGTATGCCAGATTTGGATATAGATTCCTTAATGATCTTTGGACAGTCAAGAACTATTTGTAAATTGGATGCCTTATCTTGGAATAGTTCTTTGAATCTGTTGGCTTGACAGCCATGGGAATTTGAATCTCTCTTTGTCCCATTAAAAATGCTTAACCTTGTCCTTTGACACTGAAAGGCAGCAGAAGGTAGCAAGAGGAAACTGATGTCATTTTTTCCTGTGATTTTACATTTAGTTGCTTTGGAATTTTCATTTTGTGTAAGATGAATGCATCAGAATAGAATAGAATAGAATCAGCCAGGTTGGAAGAGACCTCCAAGATCATCCAGTCCAACCTAGCACCCAGCCCTATCCAATCAACTAGACCATAGCACTGAGTGCCTCATCCAGTCTTTTCTTAAACATCTCCAGGGATGGTGACTCCACCACCTCCCAATGGCAAATCACTCTCTCTGGGAAGAACTTCCTCCTAACATCCAGCCCATACCTCCCCTGGCACAACTTGAGACTGTATCCCCTTGTTCTGTTGCTGGTTGCCTGGGAGAAGAGACCAACTCCCATCTAGCTACAACCTCCCTTCAGGTAGTTGTAGACAGCAATGAGCTCTGCCCTGAGCCTCCTCTTCTCCAGGCTAAACACCCTCAGCTCCCTCAGCCTCTCCTCATAGGGTTTGTGTTCCAGGCCCTTCACCAGCCTTGTTGCCCTTCTCTGGACGTGTTCCAGCACCTCAACATCTCTCTTGAATTGAGGAGCACAGAACTGGACACAGTCCTCAAGGTGTGGCCTGACCAGTGCTGAGTACAGGGGAAGAATAACCTCCCTCCTCCTACTGGCCACATTGTTCCTGATACAGGCCAGGATGCCATTGGCTCTCTTGGCCACCTGGGCACACTGCTGGCTCATCTTCAGCCTACTATCCACCAGTACCCCCAGGTCCCTTTCCTCCTGGCTGCTCTCCAGCCACTCTGTCCCCAGTCTGTAGCGCTGCTTGGGGTTATTGTGGCCAAAGTTCATATGCTCACCCATCTGTCCTCTGCTCCAGGCAGAAATTGCAGAGCCTACCCATTTGGCTTGTTAGTCCTAAGCTCGTCATGCTACACATTTGTTTTTTTCTGCAGTGCAACCTTCTTCTGGAAATGAAACCAAGACAAGCTGGGAAATAGAAGTAAATGCTGCAATTCAACCAGCAACAGATACTGGTGTGCTGTTCGCTCTAGTTACAGGAGAAGCATCTGTCCCTTTATCACTGTCTCTGGTTGACTATCACTCCACAAAGAAACTGAAACAACAGGTAGAGAGTTAAGCATTTTTCTAGAGAAGGTTTGTTGCTGCTTCCTGGGAATTGAAAGCAATTGTCAAAAAACAGTTGTCAGATTTACAGCCTGCCTGCTTATTTGTCCCCATCAGTTTAGAACATAGTCTGACACTGAGGTTCTTGGTTGACATCAAAGTTCTGCCTCTTAAGAGTATATGTCAGGTGCTCCTAAGGAGCTTTTTGCAAGGCAGAGATGGAACTGTTCTCTTGAATGTAGCAATATTTTGTTACCTGTTCGTGGCACAGAAGGTGTTTAATACCATAAGTAGATAATTTCGGTTGTCTGGAGCTCATCAGTACAAGTCCAAAAATGGTGGAGCGACAGGCTTTAGGTGTCACTCCAGGTGATGTGAAAAGGCCAGATATGATAGAGTGCCACAGCTACTGATTTAATGGTGTTCACAGCAAAGGGCTAGATTCTGGCATTTCATCAGTGTACATCAGGAATGAGCTCACTAAAACCCATGAGCCAGCTTTTCAGTTCTAGTACAGCACCTCTAGTCTGGTTGGTTCCAGTGCAATATAACAACCTCTGTTGTAAGACACACTAAGATTTCTCTCTGAGACAGTGATTATGACTCAGAATTAGTCCTACTGGTTCATTGGGTTTTCATCTATGGGAATGAGCCCAGAGTACAATCATCAGTAGTAATAAGGCTATTTCCCTGACTGATTATCTGCAAAATCTTTGTAAACAAGGCCAGAGGGGGATCATCCTGGACTTGGTTAAGCATGGCTAGGTCTGTTTCTGCTGACAGTCTCTTTTCTTTTTCTTGCTGCCCAGTTTGTCATCGTGGCTTTGGAGAACACAGTTGTGTCCAGATTGGCAATAAATCTCTGTGATAAGAGGGAACACTCTGTGGACATCCTCCTCAAGAAAGATCAGTTATCCCTGAAGGTAGATGGGATAGCAGGAGAGAATGAACTAAGCAAGCCCGAGTTGGAGGACAGTCTATCCATCCTGGAGAGCGCCTTGCAGTCAGTGGTGAAGACATACGTGGGAGGACTGCCAGGTGAGCATCCAGTTCTGTAGCATTGACTACAGACTCCCAGCTCACCTTGCTGAGCTGGCAGTCAGCAAAACTGTCTCTGTTCATTTGAACTAGGAGCCTCCTTTTCTTCTCTGCTTGAGCAGGCTTTGTCTGCAATGTAGGGGTGTGTGTGTGATCTTAACAGATGTGAGGGTGTGCTTGACAGGTACATTTTTTTTCTTGAATGATTCTGCCCCTCTGAGGGCAGCTGAAGGTGAAAACAGAAAGAGGAGGTTTTGGCTGGTCAGCAGTAGGAATTATTTATCTGAAGGATAGCCATAAGCAGGGTCATTATCTTAAACCTAGTCAAATCCTTAGGAGCTGGACCTCAGTGCTTCATTAATGAGCATGTGTGAGCTCTCCTTGAGGGGAGTACCAGGGCCTTACATTAATTTGACTGAAGCTTGGGAAGCCCAGTATGCTGATTCTCCCTGACTGATGTTTTCTTTGAACTGATCACGTCTCTGCACGATTAACAGATTTCCTCTCAGCAGTGGGGACAATAGAGGGGCTACCACCATTTACAGTTTTACTGGCTCTTCAGTTGCGGCAGGGCTTGCTGTGAGAGGTCAGTTTGCTGCTCTGCTCTCAACCTGGAAGATCAAACTTCCATCTGAATCGTGAATTTCAGCCAAGTTTGGGGGTTTGTTTCTTCTTCTGGCTGAACTGGTTTATTGGCGCCAACTACTAAGGAATGCAGTTAAGGGAACACTTATGTCTCTGATGCACAGCAGTACATCCTAAGCAAAACCTTGCCCTAACTTGCCCAAGGAAGAGAGAGGCAGCAGTATTGGCCTCCTGTTAGCTCCAAAGCAGCCAGGCTGGAACAGGGTGGCTGAGGTGCTGTGTGTGTGCTAGGACACGTGGCATGACTATGAACAAGAGTTTACATACTTTTCTTATGCCAATGTTGCAGATGGCTCCTAGTCACATCTGAAAGGGGGAGGCCACTCACTCTGAGATGTTCACACGAGAAGGAGACTGTATCCCAAAACACAGTGTTTTCCAGTGTTAGATTGAATTGTCCAAGCTGACCATTGCACAAGCAAGAGAGGTCACCTGCTTGCTTTCAGGTAGCTCACAAATGCACAGCAGAGACTTTCACAGCTCAAAAGACAATCCCATTCTGTCACTGTCCCCAGGTCTCTGTGATTCACTTAGACTAACTGTGCTGAGTGAAGCACAGTTTTTAATTAGCCAGAACTAAGTGTGAGATATTATAGCTGTGGCTGCTTAGACCCAGCTGGCTTCTGTAGGTTTATAGCTGCCTTCCACCTTTGGTCTGTTCTGCACAGCAACAGGGATTTCTGCCTGTGGTCTGCTTTTGCCATTGAGAGAAACCCAGCACTTGCATCAGGAACCCTTGTCATTTGTCAGACGAATAAACATTTCAGCACTTTGGTTGGATTCTTCACTCTGGGTTGAATAACTATACCAAATAGCTACTTCTAAGTGAGTTTGACTCATTCAAACTTTGAAAACATTATGTCAGTTTTGGTTTTTTCTCCTATTTCCATACCCTGTGGAAAAAACAAAGTCACACTGAAATGTCTTTATTCCATTTGCCACAAGTAAAGAAAGAATTCTGGGCCAAAATATGTAGTATGACCCATCCTAAGTACAGCTAATATTGCAGATGTGGAAGAAATACTATTTATAGTTTCAAAAGAGAAGAGGGAGCATAAAGGCATTTGCTACCTCTTCTATGTTATTTTCAGCTTTGCTAAAATCCCAAATTATGTAATTTATATGATGCATAGATTTTTTTTTTTCAGGCAGTGCATAAGCTGAAGGAGCCTTTTGAGTCTTCACAGCAGCATATTTCAGAAAGATCTATTCCTAGACATAACTGAAAGTTAAATATTTGGCCTGATTTGCAGTTCCAATACAAAGAAAATATTTTAAATCCTTTTATTATTGTTGTTTTTTATAGCATCTTACAAATCCACCTGAAAGCCCACACTGTCTTTCAGTCAGCCCTGTGGCACATGTAACATAGAATCAGAATCAGTCAGGGTTGGAAAGGACAACAAGGATCATCCAGCTCTAACCCCCCTGCCATGGGCAGGGACACCCTACCCTAGATTAGCCTGAACAGAGCCCCATCCAGCCTGGCCTTAAACACCTCCAGGGATGGGGCCTCAACTGCCTCCCTGGGCAACCCATTCCAGGCTCTCACCACTCTCATGGTGAAGAACTTCCTCCTCACATCCAGTCTGAACCTACCCATCTCCAGCTTTGCTCCATTCCCCCTAGTGCTGTCACTCCCTGATATCCTAAAAAGTCCCTCCCCAGCTTTTTTGTAGGCCCCCTTCAGATACTGAAAGGCCACAATAAAGTCACCTTGGAGCCTCCTCCTCTCCAGACTGAATTAACATGATTCTTTAAAGTGTCCAGGCTGCTAAGCCAACCCCTCAGCTTCTTCTGAGTCAAAAGTTGGTTCACGTTCATGTCAGGTGCTACAACAGAGATACCTCCTCCTCTTAAGCAGACTTCACAGATAAAATTTCATAAATGAGGAGGAGCAGGAAATAGCTAAAATGATTAGTTGGGCAACCACCCAGCAGTGATACTTTTCAGCCAGGAAGCTGAACATTTTTTAGGACCTCTTTGTGACTTACAGCTCCCCAACAAGTGTTTTTTCTCTCACTTAGTCCTAGAGCCTGTCTGAGCTGTGTTTCATCCTAACAGCTGCACATTTGGCCCTATGTGTCTGCAGACAGAACCTGTTAAATGGCACATAATCTCGGGTCAACAGGACAAGCTATTGTTGGAGTTGTCCTTGCCTCAGTGCACAGATAAGGGGTTTACTTAACTACCTGCATCACTGTGAAGTTAAGCAGTCTTGGAGACGTTCACTGCTTTCTGTTGCACAACAGCTCCATTGGGTTGGTTTTGGATTGTCAGTAAACTAATAGCCTTTGGGGAAGGGTAGAGGACACAGTTCACAGAAATTTACACCGTACTGTAGTCCTGCCTGGGGTTTTTTGTTTAATTAAGGTCAATGTGTACATGATATTACAGTAGTTAGTAATAGGATTGGCTAATTTCCTCTGGTCTTATGGGTTGCACTAAATGTCTTCTGCCTTGCTATTTGTTTTCTGCTTCTGCTAAACTGATTATGTCACCAGTGGATCTCCACAACAAAAAATTAGTCTCATTGCTCTTATCAACTCAGCTACTGTATTCTATCACCTGTTTGATGAACACCAGCAACCTTCTTGAGCTGATACATAGCACAATTACAGAAAAATGTGTCCAGCAAGCAGTAGAGGCTGCATATACAAGGAGCCTTCCTGTCATGAAGTTCTTCCTGTCATCTTTTGGCAGATACTTTGAAGAGATCTTTAAAGGAAGGTATAGGAACTCTAGTAATGGCAAAGTATTGGGGCCAGAGATGGAGGAGCATGAAATGGTGAGACACGAGGCAGCATGAAGACTGTGTGCATGCAGAGCGAAGCCTTGTTGCTGTGCAGCACGGAGTTTCATAAGGACTGGAGGCCTTGCAGAGACATAGAGCAACCGAGGAAGCGTTGTGTGCCTGGAAGTAGATGGCATTTTCCCTGTGTCTGGGATTGTGCTTCTGCCTTCTGGTGGAAGGAGCAGGGTGGGGAGATAGAAGCCCTGGAGTGGAGGAGAGTTTGAATTCATTGAAGTGGTAATCATCTGAGCATATGTAAGGTAGGAGTTTATTCAAAACCATCCTTTAGAGATGTTTGTCTCCTCTTTCACACAGATGTTCCTGTCACCTCCACTCCAGTCACTGCACCTTACCATGGCTGCATGACTGTCAAGCTGAGCAACAAGGCACTGGACTTAGACGAGGCTCTCTACAAGCACAGTGACATCACCTCACACTCCTGCCCTCCCATTGAGGCAGGTCAGTAGTAGCACTGCAATGCGAAAGTTTTATACTCAGAACTTCCAATGCTCTCTTTTTTAAAAGCTATAAATTATTCAGTCCTGCCGCACTGCGTGTATAGCTGCTCTTAAACACTGAAGTTACGTAGGAGCTACTGATCCTTATGTCAGATTGATTATTGAAATACTCCTTTGCATTGAGGTTTAAAGGTTGTAATATATTTGTAAATAGTTCAGAAGACTAATATTAAAGAAGCCAAAAGGACAGAATATACTGAAAGTGAATGTTGTCTTTAGACTGTGAGAGACAGTTTTATCTGTAATGTGGAAAACCTGGTAATATATGACTGTGGACTGGAAAAAAAATATCATTCTGTGTTATTTTTTATTACCAAACACTGCTTTCTGATTTGGAAAATACGAGAGAATAAAATATTTGCATACAAGTTTTTAATTTACCTGTACTGAGATTATTGTGTTATTTGGAGATAATGACTCGGGCTATGCCTGATGTGGAGATTGCATTAGTGGGGTTTTGGTTTGGTTTAGTTTGTTTTTTTGTGGAAGGGGTGGTCTGTTTGTTTCTTTTATTTGTTTGAACACAGTGGGGTTTGTATGCTTATATTGGTACTGTACATCTTCTGGGCAAGAGAGCAAATAGTTGCTGCTGTTCTTACTGCTAGAATTCCTCTTTCTGCTACCACAGAGAGGAGACTCAATTGTGACCTTTAGAAAAGCTCTCAACAGAAAACAAAGTTGGAAACAGGAAAAAAGCAGGAAACAATAAGGAAAGCCTCAATAAGTTGAAAGCTTTTGTGTCAATAACAACTGAAGCAAATGGTGAGGCATCAAGAACTGGGGTGTATGATGTGATGATGACATGTTTTTGCTGCTTAATTTTAGGTTGGATCATGTACTGTGAACCTAATGGGAGCAGAGAGGCTGGAGGCTGTGAGAGGCAGCCAGGCTGAAATACAGTGTGGTGAGAATATGCATGGGGGTTTACTCAGAAGAGGTTTAGAGCCATAAAATGCATTCAGCTTTTACGCTGTCCTGCTGAAGTTAGGGCAGACTTCACTTTGCCTTCTTTGAGTCACATAAATCTTGTCTTATTTGGTCAATGACTTGCATAGCATTCATGAACTGAGAAAGGTAGATGTATGCTGTGGTGGAAATCCAAATACTTGGTGGCTGAGCTTACCCATGTTTCACAGGTTAATGTGGAAAAGGTTTAATTAATTCTACAAGGTCTCTTATAAGTTATTCCTGCTCATTCTACATCATGTTTTGCCTAACCAAAAACACAGATTACAGATTAGCCTAATAATCCACACATGCAACAACATCTGTGACCAAGTTGTAACTGGAGGTGTAAGGGTCGCAGAGGAAAGGGTGAAAGAGGGGAAAGACTATCCTAAAAGTATTTCCTAGGAAAAATTGCTGCTTTATTTAACAGAGAAAAGGAAGCAGTTAGACAGCATGACATCATAGTTGTGTATCCTGACCAAATTAGTGAGCAGTAATGCAGTAGGGCAGAAAAGACCACAGCATTAGCACTTTCAGCCAATGTCCTCATTTACACTTACAGAAGAACCTGTCAGGTGTGTGACCAGATGCAAGTTTGAAAGGATGGTTGCTCTCTAAGCAATAATAACTTATTGGCAGAATGTGCATGGATAGGAAAACCCAGAAGCAGTTCTATGGTTTTGCTATTTCTACTGAGCACAGTAAACCATGTTATTGCTTAGGGTGCTTTCTGTTAGAGCTGATGACTCTGGATCAACTTACAATGCAATGGAGAACCCAGGAAACATTCATTTAGTATCTCCAGTGAGAGATGGAAATCCTGCAGATACAGTGGTTAATAGCCCTGCAGTGTTTTGTTTCCTGTGTGTTTTTGGGGGTTATTTTAGTCCTTTACCAAAATACATCATTATAAACGGAGTAGCTCTAATGAAAACAGTGCAAACTTGGAAGACTCCTGTTTTTTTAAAAGCTCATAGATGAAACAAACTCTGTTTTACTTTATTCTTTTCAAAGGAAGTATACTAGCAAAATAGTCTTATGTCTGGTATCTTTGTGTAATTTCTGTGGTAGTTCCCAAAAAGCACATGGCACAAATGAATCACAAGCATGTCTGACCTTTGTGTGAGTGTAAGTGATGCTGTTTATGAAGCCAGAATTATTTTGGCTGCTGCAAACAGAAGTCCCATGGTACACTGCAGTACTCTGCTGCAGTTTCAGACATAACATTATGTGAACAAGACTAAAATTCTGTTTTCTAATCCATTTTAATTCAGAGCAAAAATTTTTCCAGACCTTTGCATATGTGTGCATGAAGATCCTGCTTTTAAGCTGAGGGAGAGCAGGGTTAGACTGGAATTGAGGAAGAAATTCTTCAGAATGAGGGTGGGGAGGCTCTGGAATAGGTTGTCCAGGGAGGTTGTGCCTGCCTTCTGCATTCATAGAATCATAGAATGGTTTAGGTTGGAAGGGACCTCAAGGATCATCCAGCTCCAACCCCCCTGCCACATTGGACTGTTCAAGGCCATGCTGGATGAAGCCTCGAGCAGCCAAGTCTAGTTGAGAGGGGGATGGCAGAGGGGTTGGAGAAGATGATTGCTAAGGTCCCTTCCTACCTGAGCCATTCTGGGATTTTGTTTAGACCACTGTGCAGCCCGACCCAAAATGTGGCTTGGAAGAGAAAGCCAGAATTTGTAATGACAGAAAAAGGGAATTCTTCTGTGTCAAGCTGGATTGTTTTTAATACCTTACAAGACATACTACACTGTAGGGAGATGTAGCTGTTTCTATGTACCACTGAAAAGAGGAGAAGAATGATAAGCATTCCATCATTCCTTCTCAGCTGTTGTGCTTCAACCCAAGAGAAATGTTGATTTCATTTATATACAATTAGCAGCCTAGGTGCTAACTCGAAGGGAGTAGATCTGTTACAGAATCACAGAATGGTGGGTGTTGGATGGGACCTCCAAAGGTCATGTAGTCCAACCCTTCTGCTAAAGCAGTTTCATCTAGATTAGGTTGCACAGAAACACATCTAGGTGGATTTTGAAAAGTCTCCAGAGAAGGAGACTCCACAACCTCTCCGAAGAGCCTGTTCCAGTGCTCCATCACAGTCAGAGAATTTCTGGGCTTTGAGTGCCCAGAATGAATCAAGATGATTCTCCTGTTAGTATTCATACCAAGTAAAAAGAATTAACTGTGTAGTTCTGGCAGGGCACTCCAAACTCCCCTCCCCACCCTCTGTCTCTGGAGGTTTGAATGGGGCACAAAACTTGTTTCCCTACCCCCACCTCCATCTCCAGAGATTTGAATGGGGGAAGAAGTAGGCGAGAAGCTGCTTCTCCCACCCCTGCGAGCTTGAAGGGGGAAGAGAAAATCACACACAGCATATATGTACGGTAACTGAACACATTGGCTAGGTGGATCTTGAAGAAGGGTGACAAGGAAGTGTGCAGTTCCCGCTTTTGGACTGCCTTATCCTGACTCCTGCTAGAAGGACCTGCCTCTGCCATAAACTGACACTGTCATAGGAACACGCCAAGCAGTTTGGCTTTCCCCTGCGCTGCTAAGGCAGTGCCGCTTCACGAGATTTCCCTCACGGAAGCAGTGTCTGAGACACTTTGCCTTTGATGTGTTAGTACTGAATCTGCTTTTTCTACATGGAGGTACAAGAAGAACTAACAGAAGTTTCTTGGAAGGTGGAAAGTATTATGTAGAACGATGACCATTCTTTGTTCTATTTTCAGCTGGTCTGACGGTGTCATTTCCCTCCAAAGGAAACTTGAGTAGACTGGTTGTATTTCTACAGAGTTGTTAAATGTTTTCATACGTTTTTAAGCAGCTGCTTAAAGAATTAATGAGAAATACCTTCCTTTCCCTGCTTTGCACTTTGGCCTTTCAGGAAATCTCTAGAGCTTCACTGCTGTCTAGACTGCAAGATCTACCAAGCAAGCAGCACCACCACCCTTCCTGCAGGAGCAAAACACAGTGAAGGTCTGCAGCAGTCTGATGGATTTTCATGCTGGTATAGCCACTCTTCTACCAAATTACAGCAGGTGTGTGCTAAGAGGGATCCCAGCTAATATGATGCACAGCAAGGGCAGGGTGCATACAACAGGACAAAACTTTGTTCCTGTCATTGACACTGCTACAGGTATTGCTACTTGGCCTTGTCTGTCTATTTTTGTTTCTATACTATAAGAGAAAATTAAATTAGTTAAAAAAATGAAAGAGACGGGGGCAGAGAGAGAGAGAGAAGGAATTCTGACCCTTCATCTATTCTGTTTCTGTTATGGTGAAATACCTGGGTCAGGTCTTGAACAGTTTGAAAGTAAGTAACAGGAGTTTAGCATTGAGTGATTTTGGTTGTGGTCCTCTTGACTGCAAAGAAATGTATTAGAACACTGAAGTGCCATGTTAAATATTTGTCTGGCAGTTGCATCTTTAGAACAACAGCATCATTTTGCCACTCAGATTGGACCAGCACAAAGTTCAGATAAAATAGTCCCAGCAAAATTAACATTTCTGTTTGAAACTTGGAAGAGGGAACTATTTTATAGGGTACTTCTTCCTCTATTTTGTTTTCTTGTCCTTACAAATATTTGCAGCCTTGGGTACAGGATAAATATACACAGTCAATTTGTTGTAAAATAATTACCACACTTTTTATTGGTACAACACTTCCACCAAAAAGGTTTATTAAATAAATAGTACAAGCAAGCAAACAGCTGGTCTCTTCCCACCCAAAATGATTAAATCAGAGAGCTTCCTACTATCCACTCCAACAACACGAGCTAAACCCCCTCTATAGAGGTTTGTGAAAGCAGCACATGTATCCAGAGTGTCTTCTGTGTTTCTCCTGTTGAAGAAAATTGGTTCTGCAGTGTACTGAGAAGGAAATATGTCTTGCTTATGGTAGTCAGAAAGCCACACTGCATTTGACTGCAGGTAAACTGGTGTGGTGACTGGTCACCCCACAGGTGACACTGGGGTGGTGACTGGTCACCCCACAGGTGACATGCCTGCACTTGTGTCTCCAGGGTTCTGCTCTGCTCACATTGAGATGCAGGTAAAAGCAGAGTGGCCATAGCACACCCTTCAGTGCATTCCTTGGTAATTTTAGTGCCTGCACAGCATACATTCCAGAGGTTAAAAAAAAATACATATATATAAGCTACCAGCTAGTCAAAATAAGTTATTTGTTCTATGGTGCATATGGTGGAGGCTTTTCTCCAGGCAAGAAGTAAGTTGGTGTATAGAGGGCTGGAGCATTGGGGTGAAGACCATAGCTGGAGCTGGACTGAGATGGAGGCTGAGTTTCCTCTGACAAAGAAATGTCGGTAGATGATGTTCCTGGAAAGTTGCTGGCAGGCTGTATATAGACAAAACAAAAACAAACCTTCTTCATTTAAGGATTACAACCCCACTCACAGCTCTGCATTAAGTATTTGCTGATTAAGTGCTGTATACTAAGCCCCATGATTAATTTTCTGTGGCAGTGCAGTTCTTAAGTACCCGGTTGAGCATAGCAGTGCTGGTGTGTAGCAAAACAAGAGAGGTGCCTGTAACCCAGGCCATTTTCAATGCACGTTGCACATAGACAGCCAACTGTTGGAGCAAAAAAAGCATTTCAGCAGGAAAAGATGCTCTGGCTTCCCAGGTGAGGCACAGCACCCGATGGGCTGATTTGGTTACCTGCAGCTGCTGCTTTCTGGGCATCGGTACTTTATTTATCTCGGTTACAATACTTGTGTAGATGCAAGATCTTGTTCCTGCACCAAATGCAGACTCCGCTTCAGAGAACACTGTACAGGTAGGTAGCTATCTCCCTGTAGGTCTTTGACTTTGGCTGTCTGAGCTATAATGGAGCTTTGGCTGATAGAGGGAGGGAAAGGGATGGACCTTAGGAATCAGCTTATGGTAGGAACAAGCAAAGTTTGTTAAAAGAATGCATGTAGGGACTAATGTTCTGGATAAAGTCCTACCACTGCTCTACAGCAAGTTTTGCCATTCATTTCAAGAGAGTCTTGCCCTCATATGCCAGCACATGCTAGTCTGTTGGTTTCTTCAAAAGAGCTGTGCTCAGCTGTTCTCAGTTTCAGGTCTAAAGGGCTTGGAATTGAAGGAAACCAGCCAAACAAACAACAACAAAACCCACAAAAATTAGCAATCCTGGATCTTTTTCAAGGGAAATTAAAAATTTGGGCAAGTAAATGTTGCTCCTTGCTTCTGAAAAAATAAGAGCCACCATCCAGAAGGCCAGTACCATGCCTGGCACTTGGACAATCGCATTTCAAAGCTGTACAGAGCTGGCAGAACCTGTTCTACAGTGCCTGGCTTCTCTGTGGGGCTGCAGCTGAGCAGGAGCTGCTGCCCTGGGTTAAACTTCCAAGGTGAGGAGAATGTTGTCCTGCATTTGTACCACAGGGTCAACTTGGTGAGTGAGAATGGGCGGCATCCTGACAGGAACAGTTGGTTATACCTTTTAACTCTGCAGGAGGCAGTGCAAGGATATTGACTGACTTGCTAGCTAGACCAGGTCCAAATGTAGTTGTGGTTTTGGGTGATTTGGTTTTATTTATTTTGGAGTTGTTGCTTCCCTGCCCCCTCACGCTGCAGCCGCTGTTTTCAATTTGTCTGCCTGGAATTGCTTCTGTAATGAGTTCTCTGGCAGGAATGATTGGCACAACCCTTACAGCTGTCATCACCACCAGTCTCTGCACAGCTAATCACTTACCTGAGCAGCTGGCAACTCTCTTACCAAGCCTAGTTGTGACTGAGCTGTACCAGTAAGGGATGAGTGAATTTATTAGCAAATGCCACAGTGAAAAAAGAAATGTTGTTTATGTCCTTGTCAAAATGCATTTCTGTTACTACTCTTTTTACACCCCCCCTTTTTTTTTTGGCACTTGGCTGATTTCTGCATGAGGTGAACTGAGAACCATCAACCATCAGCTCAGGTTGTGACTTTTTTAAGGACTTTGTTTGCCTCTCCAGGAAGCATCTATTCAGTAAACTTGGCAGAAGACTAGGAGCAAAACAGCTCAATGATCAGAGCCACAGGTGGACTCAGGTTCACAGCCTTTGAGCTAATAGAGCTCAGGGTGATGATGCAAGTGACAGTGGTACTTAGGTGTGCTGCATGCCAGAGTAACCAAAAGAAGTTATGTTCCCAGAAGAAGGATCTCTGCATATTTCCTCTGGTTGAGGTGAGGGCTTGAATTAGAATTATTAGTTGGTAATTGATTCCTAATTGCTTTGTTTCATTAACTGGCATAATTATTTTCCCCTCTTAGCTAAAGAAGGTTTTGCTCCTTTTTTTTTGTACTAAACAATGATTTGTGACCCTAACCCTGCTGGGAGTAGGTGCAAAGCCATGTGAAATGCAAGGGCTTAAGAACCACTGTTTAGTCAAACCTTCTGTGAGTCAAGGGGAATGCTGAGATGATATATGCATCTTGGTAGCCTTATGAGGTTCTTGGTCTACATGGAAGCAAAAATGTTATGTTTTTCAAGATGCTTGAAGGTACCTTCTCCCAGCTGCTCCAGAAATACTTGCAATTCTTATTGCTGGGACCTGGGCCCACATCAGCCAGCCCTGTAGGGTTGTCTTGCACTCACCAGGCCATCTCAGATACTGTATCTTTAGGCAGCTGGGTTGCACCCCTGGGATACAAGGTTCAGCCTCAGATTTTGCTGTCTGGCTTGAAGGCTCAAAGACTGAAGTGCACAACGTGGTGACATAGAACAATTGAATCCCACCCCTGGTCAAAGGAAAGGTCTTTAGGGTGCATTCATATAACTCACATCATATATATGAGATAATCAGTATGTGAGAAGTGCCTCACTCTGTAACCTGGTAGACCAGTGAAGGTGGGGGTTTAGTTAGAGCTCAGTTCAGCTGCCCACATGTAAATAACCAGGCCTTTTTGGGATGCTGGGGGGTATCTCAGACATCCACAGGTGTGACATAGGAACTACAGGACCTGCACCCTCTCAGAATGGCATCAGGGAATGGCAGCTCTCTGCAACTACCTGAAGGGAGGTTGTAGCCAGGTGGGGGTTGGTCTCTTCTCCCAGGCAACCAATGACAGAACAAGAGGACACAGTCTTAAGCTGTGTCAGGGCAGGTTTAGGCTGGATGTTAGGAAGAAGTTCTTCATCACAGGAGGAGTGATTGGGCGTTGGAATTGGCTACCCAGGGAGGTGATGGAGTCACCACCTCTGGAAGTGTGTAAAAGGAGACTGGATGAGGCACTTAGTGTCATGGTTTAGTTAATTAGAAGGTGCTGGGTGATAGGTTCAACTCGAGGATCTCAAAGGTCTTTTCCAACCTGTGTGATTCAGGTACCAGGTAGCTCCCTGATCCCATTATTAGTCATCACTAGATCTCTACAGGCCAACAGCCCCTGTGTATAGACAAATGAATCCCAGTCACAGGGACTGTAGTTATTTTAAAGACCAGGATCATCTAAGCAGGACTTGTAAATAATAAATGCTGAATACAGCAGCTTAGAGCCCTTAGATGGGTCATGAAGACTTAATTTCCAGCCCTGAGCTCTCAACTAGTGAAAATGAATGGTAATTTAAGGTCCTGGCTGTTCCTGGTTCTAACATTCACCATTTGTACTTTGAAGAAGTTTATTATATACTCATACACTGATGCAGAAATTAATTCTCTCCAACTACAACATAATGAGTTCATATATTGCAGGAAAATACAGCTGGCCCTTTTTTCCCCAGGGAAAGGATTATGTGCTTTCACTTTGGGAGTCCAGTGCTTCTCACTAACTTCTGGCTTGGAGACAGTTGGTGGTGTTTGTGTTTGAACAGTATGAAGAGGAGAGAAGAGAAATGAGCTCAATTCTTAGAAAAAAACAGAAATGTAGGAAAAAGAACTGTATTTATTTTGGGATGCAGTTAAGATTTTAGGGGTAAATGCGATGCATTTCTGTTTCACAGTGGACACAGGACTCAACAGTTATTGACCTCCATGACTACTCACATGCATCTTTTCAGTTTAATTGCATTCTTTTGCCTGTTTTTATCCCCTTCCTTCTCTAGCCCTAGCTACATGCTAACTGAACTCTGCAGAGCAGCACAGCTTTTCAGTTAAAAGCAAACAAAAAGAGGTCTCCAAGTGTGTTCTTTTTTCCCCTCTCAAACCAAGGTCTCTCAAAGTGCCTGGCCCCATCTATAAGTAAGACGTGCCAAGGACTGTTCTCTGGCTGTGAAGCCAACTGGCACTGTACATACCACATTGCTACATCTGAACTCTTACCACCAAAATAGAGTGACTGTGTGCACACTGCCTACCAGGAATGGTTCATTCCCATTGCTGCCCTCTGACCCCCTTCCTGGGCATTGTTTGGAGACTGTTGAGTGGACCAGGTCAAATCTGTACAAGGAACACGCTAACAATTTACTAGTGTGGATGATCATCACATCCCAGTATTTGTGCCTGGTAGCTTATTAGCCCTGAACAGCTGTAGCCCAGGAGGCTGTGGGGAGCTGCTCCACGGCTCATTCATGCTAAATACACAGTGTTTTCAATTAAGAAGTATTTCAAAACTGGTGGTACCCAGTGGTCTATCACAACACAGTCAGAGTACAGCAAGCCAGTGGATGGTCTTACTGTGCTTTAAAAAAAAATCTAAAACCTTCTATGATTGCTCCAGGGTCTCAGTACATTCAGTTATTTATCAGCTCAGTCTATGTTCTTCGCTCTGGGGCTGAAAGAGTCCAGGCAAGCACCCTCTCAGCACCACTCCCTGCATGTTCCAGGCCAGCCCTGGTTGGATGAAGCACAACTTGCATCTCATCCTTCTGAAGGAGGTGAAGCAGTGTTGACTCAGCTCATCTTGTATCACCTCTCACAAGAGAATAAAGCTGCACCTCTGGCAGCTTCCCCTGCTGCCTTCAGGCCATCTGCCTCTGGTCAGTAAGGCTCAACAGTACCTATCTCCCAATGATGTGCCTGTACAAGATGCTTACAGGAAGCTAAAACAAAAAAGTACTCCATTGTCTGATAAGCTCCCCTTGGTTCTTGTATCAGGCAGCCATTTGAGGGCTTGCTAAGATGAAAGTAACACCTGCATCCCTGTAATTAACAGCAGCCTTTTTTCCTAGCCTGTGGCATTTGAATCACCTCTGTTGTGTCTAAACACTTCCTATTTCTGGCTTATCTTGACACCTAATACCATTGTTTGGGCAACCAAAACTGTGTGTGACTGGAAGTTATCACTAAAATCCATCCACACTTCCTTCTCTTTAACTGTTCCACTGACCTCTTATTTCCTCTCCTTTCTCATCTGTTTTCCATTGGATGAGTTCTAATCCATTTATGTCCATAGGAAGAGTAAGGTGGGCTAAAATGTGTGAACTTTCCTGCCAAATCCTGTGTGTATTCCAACGTGCTTCCTTTGGTTTCCTCAATACCTCTGTTGCTGTTTTATCTTGTCTAAGATGGGGACTGTGCTCACCTTCACGTCAGTGGGGCACAGCTCTAGTCCATGTTACAATTCATGGTCAGCCAATGAAGTACAAAAGGCAACCAGAGAAACGCTAAAGTCTGAGAACAGAGCTGAGAACCAGGCCCAGACTAAGTCATCCCAGAGAAGAGTCTGAGTTGAGGTCCAGCTTCCCTGCCTCATTTCAACCCCCCAGGAGCCAAGGTTTACCACTACAGAATTTGTACGGAGTAGCAGCGTATGATTTTCTGCTGTACTTTACCTGAAGAGGTAACGGATAGGATGGATATGTAGGGATAGTTGCTGCAGAAGGACAGAACCCAGCATACGTCAGGATCTGCTGAGCAGGGTTGTACAGGATCTGAGGAGGAGGTGCAGCACTGAAAGCAATTTGGGACAGAGGTACCTGTTGAGCAACAGAAGACAACAGCAGTGTATCAGCACAATGCAGAGTGGAGCTGGGGCAGTTAACAATTTAACAACTTCCCCTTTTCCAACACAATACCAGTACTACAAAAAAAACAGAAGCAGCAGACAGAATTAGAGGACGGTGTACATAGAGTGAATTTTCTGGCCAGAAATACAGAGATATTTTAATCTTCTTGCCTTGGAAAAAGACTGCTGGTTCTTCTCTAGCATCAGTTACAGAAGCGTTGGCTGAACTCCAGACCTGAGACACTCTGAGAGCACAGCATACAACTCTGACTGCATCTTCTCATTCCCACCAGCACCAAATACCCAGTCCCTCACAATTTGCTGCAAACNGACTGCATCTTCTCATTCCCACCAGCACCAAACACCCAGTCTTTCCAGCAGCAGCTCCCAGGTGCTCTCATGTCTTTCCCCTGTTTCCCCACACATCTATAAAGGTCTCCCTTTCCAGATCGCTTGCTCCCTCTCACTTGTGAAATAGAGTTTGCTGCTGCCTGCCCAATACCACCGCTGATGTGTGCATAAAGTCCTTCATCATATCCCACGGCTTTATTGGCATGTGAGATGAGGCTTGTGAGGAGAAGAAGAGCTTCTAAACACCTGTTAAACCAGCTAGTACAACTAAAGGAGGAAAGACAAAGAACAGTTAAATGTGAGAGGAGGTTTGTGTTAAGTCCTAAAACTGCACTATATAACCATTTGTGAAAGACTACAGAGCTCTGTGAAAGGTTTTCATGTTTCTCTGTTTGGCAAAGTGAGACAAATCCAGTGGTTTCTTTTCCCTCCTTTGTTTTTATTAGCAGATTCCTCTACATGAGAGCATGGAAATTTTACTGCAATAATAAAATGCGGTGCTTGCCAGACAGCTATTGAAAGCAGAAGCCAAACTTCTATATTCTTTTGGCATTTCCTGTCAGTGAGAGACATTAATCACTGCATCCTCTGGAGATAGTGTGAGATCTCTCTGAGATTGAGAAAGAGGTATATTAATTGTATTTAGACATGGAAAACATTGCCTAGGTCGCTGATGTACCACATGAGGTTACCTGAACACCTAGGCCTTAGGTCTCTGGAGAAACTTGCCACCCCAGGTGTCAGTGCAGAGAAAGGCTGGAGTCAAAAGCAGAGAGCATACTTCATGGAAGAAGGCAAGTCTGTCATCTTCAAGGTACTGTCCTCTAAACACCTCCTTTCTGCTCCCTCTCCTGGCTGGTTGTGCGGTGAGAAATGCAGAGGCATTGCCTTTCAGACAGGAGTAGTAAGAAGCAGCTAACAAGACTGCCTCAGACATAAGGTTTGAAGGGCAACTAATTGGCTCACCCGGGCTGGTGGCCAGGCTTCCACCCTTCCTCTGAGGAGGGAAGCCCTAGCACAATCACTTCCTTCTGGCTATGGACATAAATGCAGCAAGAAACACTTGTTTTACCCAGTGTGAAACACAGATGTCTGTTACGCATCTGTCACCAGCTTTCTGGTGTGGGTCCCTGTGGATGCTGCTGTCTTCCCAGAACATCGCTTAGTCCTCAAGTTCTCTTCAGCTGTAGCAGCAATGCTCTCCAATTACTATGGACAAACACCACAACAGTCCTATGAGATGGTTTTGGGGAGTCATTCACCCCAAATCCACTGATCAAAGCACCTTATTATCAGGCTATCTGGTCTCAGCCTGGAGTCAGCAACGATTTGCAGGTATTGAAGCTGGTTAGATGCTTTTATCAAGTATTCCTGTAATGACACTGTTAAATTACTCACATAAAATGGTTAGGTGGAGACGTTTAAAACTGAAACACCACCCAAGTCAAAAAGATAAGCTGTGAAACTGACCAGGGAGAGTTGCCAGTGCCATGAGGGCACTTAGGGTCAGGGAGTGTGGGGAAACCAGGCTGTAGCTGGAGGGGCTGTCTGGCCACACTCTCCGAGTGCTGGGCTGTGCAGCTACAGAGCAGGACAGGTCAGCTCGCTGATCCAACAGAAACCTGCCAGAGCATTTATTCCTGAGCCACAACTGCTTCTGACATCAAACTGCACCTGTACTAAGACATGAACACACAGCAAGTAGCTCAGTAACTGGGGTTCATTTTATTCTCCTTCTTAGAGCAGGGAGAGGGAAGAGTGGAATGGATAAGGGAATAGTATTTAACCTCTTTGGATTCCCCTGGGAACTGCCAAGGAGACTGATTATAAAAAAACTCACAGAAACCAAAACCACCAAAATGCAGCAACCCCCCCAGGACCATCAGTAGTTGTGATTAATGCAATTCTAAACAAGATTCCTTGGTGAGTCAGGAAAATATCCAAAAGTCATCAGATGAATACCAGGGCTGGGAAGGGAGTTTCTAGATTGAGTCTTGGTACCAGGCAAGTGAAGTTTTCCATGCATTCCTTTGTCTTCTGTAAGCAAATAATGACGGTGCTTTACCTTTTTGGAAACTCACAGATGCTTTTTGCTAAAGGTGACCTTAAGGTAGCTGCCTAGCATGTGTGTCCTACGTCCAACTACACTGCAGATCTGAAAAGGAGGGTAGGGTACGGTGGTAACTGCTGCAGCTCCCCCAGCACTCAGCGGATCACAGAGAGGCCGTTGGGAGCTGACTCTGGGAGTCAGGAGAGGATGAAATGGTTCCCACTGAGCCAGCATAGCCCTCTGGCAGGCAGCAAAACCGCAGGGAGTGTGCCAGGGTCTGCAGGGAATTTGTCACAGGAAAGAAAACCCTGAACAACCAAAACAACACTTTTTTTTTCTGTCCAGGAAATGTGATGGGTTTAGAGGCAATGGCACTGTTTTGAAAACTGCTGTTTGACTGCTGAGCCTGACCCTGTGTTTTCTGGAAGTGGGGCTCAGAGCGCTGCCCTGAGGCATCTGAACAGGCTTTGCAGCTCTCTCTGCAACGGGCAGTGAGCATTGCTATGGAAAGGTGACATCCTGAAGGAAAGAAAAATCTTCTCCCACATATTTTCAAAGGTTTGGGTTTTTTCTGGTTTCAATCCTATGCCCCTTTCTCTCCCTCTTCTGCTTGACGTTTTTGGCCCCGTGAGCTACTCCTCTGTAAAGGAAGCCAGCAGCAGATTAGCAAACCAGCTCTGGTATGTCACTGAAAAGGATCCTGAAGAGGCACAGGCAAGAGCAAGAAGCGGACCCTGCATTTTGAATTGCAGTTGTAGTAACACTTTCTCAAGCACGGAACGGCTCCTGTACTGAGGTAACTGACACAACCTCACCTTTCCTTAAGGTAGTGAGGACTTCTGTCTACTCCTGCTGCAGAGGAGATAAAGCCCAGCTTATTAAGAACAGATTTTTATCCAGAGTACCAACAGACTTGCTTCAGCCCAGCCCAGGGGGAAGCTGCCTGCCCACTGCTGCTGCAAATGCTCTCCACACAACTTTATTCTGCCCAGTGAAGCCTAAACCTTGACCCAAGATCTGCCTCCCAGCATGGGAATGTGCCAGGTCATGGAGACCTCAGTTGTCCCAGAAATATCTCTTCAGCTTGGTTTTGCTTGTGAGCAGTGAAGTGATGGCTTCAGTGCAGCATAAAGGTGTGCCTGGGCTGGAGCTCACCCAGCTATGATGCATCAGCCCAAATACCATGTAAGCTTTGGTTTGTGCAAGATGATTTTGTGGACTCAGGCCTCAGGGAAGCACTACCAGTTTACACAGCTGCCCATGGTGGGGGCAGTTGCACTCATCTGCTAGGCAGGAGAAAATACTTAGCAGCACTAGAAAGTTAGTGTCCTACCAAGGATTTAGTATAGATGATGCCTGCCTTACCCTTCTCATGCAGCTGCTCTTCCTTTCATTTCTCACTGTCTTTTTCTGCTCCCCCTCTGACACTGCTCCTCTCCGAGGGAGGAGATGAATTCAGTTGGGAAAGCTGCTTCCACTCCCTGCAGTTGCAGCCACAACGCTTCAGTGGTTGGCTGCATTTTCTCAACTCCTTGCAAGAGTGCCCTCATACAAAAGCACAGCTCATCTGCACCTTTCTTACATACAGAGGCTCGGTGTGATTGCTTGCCTTAAGCTACAGAGGAGAATATTTGTAGCAAACATTCTATGATTCTTAACAAAGGTGATTTTCAAATAGTTCATATGGCCCTGCACTATCACATTGTTTTTGGCCCTGCACTATCACATTGTTTTAAGTACCCAAGACATGTACATACTATAGACGTGCTTGGTAAGGGACACCGAGTGGTCAGAGCAGGGCCTGAATGGCCTCCAATCTGACTGGGTCCTTGGCTCACTGGCAGACAGCTCTGAGCAGTCCCTTCTTGCTAGTCTGTCATCCTGGTGTACATCTCATCCGTCTCCCTTGCTTTCTCTTCACTGCTCCATCCTTCTCTTTCACCCATCTTTCTATTTATTTTTCATCTTGGGAATAGTCACCATGAATCTAAGACAACTTACACTTCTGTCACATCTCTCTTTGGCTTCTGTGTTTTACATCCATCCAAAGCCTCTGCTTGCTTGCAAACATTTTGGATTGGGACCATCTGCTCTTCTGAGTGCCTAGTAAATCAGCAGGCACTTGGTTGATCTTTAGGCACTGCATTAGCAAACATGACCACTGAGAGTGATAATGCCACCCTTTCAACATCAGAAAATCTAGGCAGATGTGCTACAGAATCTCTTCTATCACACAGCTTCTTCTGACTGCTGTGGTGCACATCAACACAATATTGTGGTGTGGCACAGGGAGCAGTTAGAGGGTGGCATTCTTTAGTGAAACACAGGAGGAGACCTCAGTACATCTGTTTAGATAAAATGTTGGCAGATACTTCAGAGTTAATACCCATTTTGGGGAAAAGAACCACCTATGATTGAATAGTCATACCTGGGACTTGATTTTTACATAGTAGCTATGAACTAGCATCCTCAAACTCTGTGCTGGCTCGAAGTGCTGAATTAGAAGCAAAAAGAGATACCATTAAGTGAATTGCCAGCATCTGTTCACACACATGCCTGGTTTTTGCCTTCCATTCACATATTTGACCTACTTAGCTGTGAGCAGCTGGCAACAGCTTAGCCTAAAGATAGAACTCTAGGTCACACAGGAAACATTTAAAGTACCCCCTTTGTACACTTATGTTCCCCTTGGTTTTAACCCATTTGCTATGACCAACAAGCCTAGAAGTCCTCAAAGAAGGCAGACGACTAAGCCTTACCATGTCTTTAAAGGCACCAAGAATAGCTGCTGTAATAATCCCCAGAAACAACCCGACGATGTTGAGGACTGTGGAGGACCACAGAAGCCTATACAGGTGAAGCACGTCCTGACAGCTGCTCACACCAAGAAATTCGTAGTAGCTGGCAGACTGTTCCGAACTGAAAGGGAATGCAGACAGTGTCACTGTGATGGGAATCGTTTTTCACAGAGCACCAGAGGATCTGAATCCCTCCTGCTTAATTTCCTCTTCATCCGTGCTCCCACCCAAACACTCCTCAGATGAGCTGGAGAAAGCTCTGCTGTAACAAACATTTGCCCTGCTAATGCCAGCATTTAATACACAGTCTAACTAATACAAACCCTCAACTGGTGATGAGCACGGACATGGACCCTCTTTTTTTTGCTCAGAGGTTCTGAACACAGGCACCGCCCTGGCATATGGATGCTGGTTTTGTCATTCAGCTACCAGCTAAAGCCTGATTAGCATTGCTTTTTTAACCAGCTCACCTGGAAATCTACTGGCATCTCTCAAATGTGGAAGGCAAGGTGCTTAAGCATTAATCCAACCACAGGAAGGGAGATTTTGCCAGCTGGCTGTGGTGTCTGCAGTTCAAAATGAACACAACAGCATAGTATAAAGTTGTGCCTTAACACTGTACTATTTAGAAATCTTTGTATTTCTACACTACCCTGGTTATTGTAGATCAGGCATGTTGTGAAGTCCATCCTCTTTGTCTTGCCGAAATCCAGAAATATCCTACATAAAATTTGAAACCTCAGTTTCCTGCAGTTCTTGCCAGTACCTGCTTTCATGCTAGTCCACTAATGAGCTCCTAGAGCAGCTATCCAAGTTGGAAATCTTGTAAATGCCAAGAATGTTTTTGAACTGTTAAGAAATTGACATTAGCTTATGGTGGAAACCAGAAATGAGCAATTTGTGATCACTCTTTCGTTCCTCCATCCATGGCACATGGGGCAGAAGTAGGCACAGTGGTTAAGGAAAGCCAAGAAAGGTATCAGCGTGGAGAAATGGCATTTCTGGGAAGAACCAAGTCAAGCACAGCAGCTCCTGGAAATGTCCAATCATTTGTTGTGGGGCGTGGTTCTGGCACTGCAGATCCTCTACTGCTGTAGAGGGTTGGAGCTGGATGATCCTTGAGGTCCCTTCCAAGCTAAACCATTCTATGATTCTATTCTATAACCATCCTTTTTACTCCTGTTAAATTGTTGCATGGCAACCCTGTGCTAACTTTCCACTGATCTTCATAAGCATATCCAGACATTTCTTCTCTTATCTTTTGACATCGCATGCTTTGGTAATGATGAAGTCAAGTGGACAGAAAACAATCACAAGAGCCTCTGAATCTATCCTATAACAGTTTAGCAAAATCCCTTGCCTATAGAGGCTGCTGCTATCGAAAGAACTTTGCAGATGCTTACAACGTGATCTCTGCTCATAGACACCTATGCTCTCATTCTTTTTGTTTCACTCAGTTTCATTGTTAAAAAAAAAAAAAAAGAGAAGGATTAATTAAATCTAAGGGGAAAACTGAATTGCCAGAGCAACAGTACCTCTTGACATGGCTATGACTTGAGGGCTTACTTTTGATCACACAGCAAAGAGCTTATGGATATAGTTTAAGAAACTGAAACAGTGCCAACAATAATCCAGCCCACGACCTCTACTGGCACCAGGACCTAAATTGCAGAGGAACAGGATTGCTTAATGTACAACTCCCTTTTGTATTGCTTCTTCAGGCCTAAGGGCACATCCCCCTCCTCCCCATCATTTAAGAGGATGAAACAACAAGGAAGGTTTTCTCAGAGGCCACTGACTGCACACGAGTACTTACTTCTCACAGTTGTACAGGTCACAGCAATAGCACGTGTTACTCTTCACTTTCAGCTGGCACTTGCTGTTTAGGCCGTAACATGTCACCTGCCAAAAAAGAAGAGACTTAACTTTTATTCTCAGTGTTTCAGTGTTATGTATACCACCCTACTGCCTACAAAGAAACAGCTACAGCAGTGTCAGGTTTAATACCTATTGTGCTGAAAGATCCTGGAATTCTAAAATCCATGACTGCAGGACAGAAAGACATCCCTAAGCTTCCAGAAATTTCACTGAGGACTTCAGTTCCTGAATCTCAGGGTGTAGCTGTTTGAGCTGCTTTTCTAGCTCAGACATAGGGGAGAGGTGAACATTCCAGGGATAGGCCATATAATGGCAACAATGGGTAAGTTAATATAATTTCATTGGAGCATCAAGAGCTTCATGTCTAGAAGCACAGCTTGTTCTTTCCCCTTGCTGGCTTCTGCTGCTTGAGCTGCGCCTGCCTGCTGTCTTCCCCTGCTGCTGTTTTGGCTGCTGCTGCTTTTGCTGTTTCGCCGCCGCTTGACCCCTTCCCCATCTTCATTAAGGTTATTATATATTTTTTCCCCTCTAGTAGTTTATTTCTCTTTATACTGTTATACTTGAACGATAAGAAATACAATTTCATCTTTCCCTGAGTTTCCAAAAAGAATCTGTGTTGTGGTGAGTTTATTCTCCCAGGGAAGGGATCCACCCTAACCCGGGACGCAGGGCATTTACGCTGCGGAGCCCAGAGCCCCCAGCCCTGACCTGCAGCCAGGGCTGCCAGTGTTTTCAAGCACTCTGCCACACTACCTGGTGTTATTTTGCTGAAACCCTGAATCTGCAAGTGTGAGATGTCGATCCCTACAGCTGTGATGTAGGGACCACGGATCTACACCACAGCAAGCCACACTGAGTAGGAATGCCACTCCATTTTAGTGAGGAAATGGACAAAGAAGAAAATTTATCTGAACAACTTCCAATAAATGAAAGTTCTTCCCTTCAGTAACACCTTCCTGGAGAACAAAATAATTAGGAACAACAACAAAAAGAACCATCTCCAAACTCAAAACCAGAACTGCTCAGGAAAGATCCAAGAACTCCAGCAAATAAATGCCATTCACTGCAGGTTCCTGAACAGAAAACTGAAAATATTTATTTGTGTGAGTGGGAATCGCAGGTACAGGCAGATATTAGAACAACAAAGGCAGGCACGTAGAATCATAGAATCAACCAGGTTGGAAGAGACCTCCAAGACCATCCAGTCCAACCTAGCACCCAGCCCTAGTCAGTCAACTAGACCATGGCACTAAGTGCCTCATCCAGGCTTTTCCTGAGCACCCCCAGGGACGGTGACTCCACCACCTCCCTGGGCAGCCCATTCCAATGCCAATCACTCTCTCTGGGAAGAACTTCCTCCTAACATCCAGCCTGTACTTCCCCCGGCACAACTTGAGACTGTGTCCCCTTGTTCTATTGCTGGTTGTCTGGGAGAAGAGACCAACCCCCACCTGGATACAACCTCCCTTCAGGTAGTTGTAGACAGCAATGAGGTCTGCCCTGAGCCTCCTCTTCTCCAGGCTAAACAACCCCAGCTCCCTCAGCCTCTCCTCATAGGCTTTGTGTTC